>KE524854.1:853849-881349 GCA_000441895.2 Anopheles sinensis | reverse complement strand
ATGATGGTTAGCATTTTACAACTGTTGGAGTCGACAGCTTTCATCTGGGGTTTCTCCGATTTTTCTTCAAATGTATCCAGATCTTAAATTTGATCGAACACTGACGGATGGATGCTCGTGGACATTTTTGTAACGCCTTTATAACTCCAAGACCTGTTTTTTAACTTCCGTGTCATATTCTTCGTATCTTTTGTCGACGTCTTCATTGTAGTTTGTCCCATTTTCAAAGACCGGTATCAAGTATCATCAATTCGTAGGAAACCTTAAAAGTTAAGAATAGCATGCTTATTTGGTGGAACACGAGATTCAACCAATCGACGTTGTTTAGTCAGGTCCTCTCCTCCGATCCAGTCGTTTGCTATTTGAAGGTCTTGTTTCATCGTTATACTGCGGATCCTGGCCGTTTTGAAGTAGTTTCTGATGGTTGTCTCATTGATTGTGTACCAGGCCTTTCTAGCAGACCAGATTGGACGAAGTAGGTCTACGCCAGGCTGGATCGTTTTATCAGTGCAAGCAAAGGCATGCCTGACAACGTCCTCACGGGTGACACGTTTGAAGTTGTAAAGGATTCCCTGGTTGAAATTTTCCAGTAGTTCAACAATTGCGGCAGAGAGCTGTATGTTAAAACGATTATCTAGGAATACTATAATTTCTTTTTTCTTGATTTTCACTAAGGAGACCAATTTTCCAAGCCATCGTTGAAGTATGTTGGTGGTCATCCAAACATTCTCGTTTCTTTAATATTTTGAGATGGATTTCTAACAGCTTAAAATAGAAGAAGCGGTTTAAGCAATCCATGACACGAATTACCTTAAAAGAAAGCAGGGTGCTTTGATTTATCGATGACGAGTGGCGGAATCTTATCCGTTCCGGTCATGTTTCAACATGCACACAGCAGGATGGTCAACATGCCAGTTAAGCCAACACCGAAGATTTCGTTCGCATCGTAATCCTTGGTTAGTTTCTCAACGTCGTTTGTTGTTAAGTCGTCATCAAAGGATCCTCCTGATTGCCACCAGGCTCACCGGCCGGAAGGTTTGTATTGTTTCGTCTTTTAAACCCGTCGATTCAGCCCATGCTAGCGATAAAGCAGCTTATTCCAAGACCTAGTGCATACTCTATTGCTTCCGCGAGGCACCGTTCTATTCCTGGGGAACCGTTTCGCTCGATGAACTGTTGGCTTGATGAAATCCTTGTTTCTGATAATACTGCATTAAGTTGGCTCTGTTGGAAACTCGCTCAGTATTTCGGTGCGCGTTTTGCCACTTTCGAAAGTATGGACAATTTTTAGTTTGTCAAACAACGAAATCACTTTGTATGGCCCTTCAAAGTACATTTTGATAAAAGTAGACTAAATTTGTTCGTCTTCAGTTTACAGCAGATATGTTCCTTTAGCAAGTTTTGTTTTGCCACAACTTTTGATTGATGGAAAAGGCCTTTTTGTACAGCTGCCAACGTCATCTAATTTTCATCGGGAACAAATTTGAACAGTTGATTTTTTCATCTTTTCAACAGTTGATCTCATTTACGGAATTATTCAAAAAAAAAAAATCATGAAACGGTTCAATTAGTTAAAGCCCTATTTTACGTTATTATTGAAGAACTACATCATATTCGTGAACGATTTAACCAAGAACTCGTTCCGATCAAACTGTTTCATGTTTTGTATTGCGCCAGAAGTGTTTCATTCATTTAAATCTTTATGTATTAAACTCATTTCATTTCTGGATGGTGGTTCAAAATTAAGGGTACACACCCATTTACCATGCACGAAGAAGCGGAAATTTATGAAGATTTCGGCAGTGGCGGAAATTTACGGTACGCAGCCATATTTCGTCAAGTAGCACAATCGGCCTTCATTGTTCTTGATAAAGCGCATTCGTGCGGCTTATCAGGCGTCAAAGCCAACGGCTACCGGCTAATAATATCGCTAGAGTATGCTTTCTTTATTTGCTTCTCTGTTATTCTTGCTCGTAGTGAAAGGCCCTAGCTGCTAAAGCACAATCATCGAAGCTACCCGACCTGCAGATTCGTCCATCACTGATCTTGAAACAAAATGAGGAGAATCATTGGTTTTCTATTGGCCCTGTGTTCCTATTACAGTAAGTGAATATATACAAGCAATATAAGAATTTTTTGCATAAACAAAAACAGCACAAACGAAAGATATTTTTTATTGGTTAATATCCTTCCAGGTCTAGTCGCTCCAGTGCGAATGTCCTTGCAGCCGGTCGTGCTTAAGATCTCCAAGCACATGAACCTGATTGACGGTGGCATCAGGGCGAACCAGATACTGAAGGCAAAGTGCATCGTTCAACTCATCGTACCGGCCGTCAACATTACCTGGACCATTGACGGAAAGCCCGTTGAAAAGCGGTTCCTGAAATCGGTCGTGAACACAAATGAGCTGCGAAACGGCCATCTCATTACGATGAGCTCGCAAGAGATTAACTTATATCTTACGGAAGTAGAAAATGGCAAAAAGCTCATTTGTCATGCTTCTCATCCGGCCCTTACCACTCCTCAGAGGTGCGTGCTGCCGCTGAACGTTAAGTGTAAGTATACAACACCCGAGGCAGTAGGATAATTTAAACAACCAAACAGACCCAAGTGGTACGATTCGATCGCCGGTGAAGATCCACTACAAGCAGATATGTATTTTGAAAATATCTAAATGAATTATCGTGAATTTATCAATAGTTTTTTCTTTCTTTAACATATTGCTTCAACTCTATTTCGAATCTGAATTTCAATGGAGCATGATCGCACTTATCGTATGACATTTTATGAATGGAATTCAATTCACAATTAAGATTACTCTCTGTTTATGTATGTATTTTTTCATCATTATCCAGTTGCCCCACAAGAACATCCTCGCATATTCATCGAAAAGCTGCCGAGAAGCGGAAGCTTTGTGGTCAACATTACCATCAATGCCAATCCGCAGCCCGTAACGCGCTGGACGGTCAATGGGCGGCTGATAAAGGAAGGTGAATCGGTGGACATGTACCGAGCGTACGTCCCGCAGGCAACATTGGTAAGATCAAGCTCCCTTGTTAATCTCGGGCGTTAATATCACCTCCCGCGCCATACTTACACGTGTTAGGGTTTTATTTCACTTGTAGAAAGCGGGCGAGTATATAGTCCTGTTAAAGAACATTGACTGTAAGGCGGAACGTGCCACGCTGTTCGTTCTTGAAGCCACCAACATTCTCGGTACGCAGAAATACGTCGTACAGGCGGAGTGGACAAACAACGATGTCGCGAACATTGAGGATGAGCGCATGGAAGACGGCAGGTATTGACCAGTTTTTTGGTTGAAAAATTCACCGTCACTCCGAGTTAGTGAATCGTTTGTTAGTTGTGGATTCCATATCGTCTCACTGTAGCCATATCGTACCAAATAAAGTCAGACAATATAGTCCTTCTTTTGACTTTAAATTTGGTAATCTCAGCAAATACATGACCCAGAACAGTGGTTGAAGCTGCATATTGTAGATAAACATCTAGTCTGTTACATTACTTTTACAATTCATTACAATTTGATTTGTTTACTTGGTGCCCATTTCCCCGATGAAGCAATACGGATTCCGAAAAAAAACTAGGCTGTATACAAAATGATCCTGTCTCTGTCCATCGTTAGATATATTTAAGACATTTTTCAGCAAAGCAAGCGTTGATTTACTCGTGTTTTACCCGCCCAAGAGCTACGTAGCACTGTTTGGTTTCCAAATCATGATACCCGACCGGACCGATCTCACAGTCGGCACAGATCAAATACTTCCGATTGTTGACCGTATTACTGAAGCCAATGTTTTCGAACGTGAACATGTCCTTCACCATCCAGAAGTGTTTCAGTGTTTCCCTCGTAAAGTCTTCCTCTTTGTCGGCGTTTTGTCGCTTCTGCCGGGCCAGCGGAAGTTCGTACTGAAACAAACGAGAAGCAAACGGGGTAGATTGTTGACATTAATGTTCACGGCATTGCTGGATGTAGACCGTTTCCTAATGTTACCTCCACTGTTGTGAATTCCGCATTCGCTGGTTTTAGCATAACCGAACCACAATGGTCGCACTTTACATCTGTTTTGTTCTTTGAATCCGCATCGACCAGGTGTGCGTAATCGGGACTAGACAACTGTTCACTGGCCATGTTTAAATGCAATATTGCGGTAGGTTACAACCTGCCGAAAAAGATTTCACTGATCGACTGATCTCAAAACACTAAAAGTAAACGTTTGCGTTTCGCATCGATTGTTTTCGTCAACGCACCTGCGATTGTTTACATCGATGACATCAACAAACTAAAGGCACGCAGCCTGCTGGCTGCGGCACTCTGTTTTGACAGCACAAATCCAATTGGAAAAAATGCTGTCAAAATTTTCACATCAAAGATCCACCATTTTCGCATCTACAACACAGTGCAGTTCTGTGCGGTGCGGTGCGGAAAACTTTTATTTCTGAATGAAAATTAGCACCCTACCCGAACAGTTTTGCAGCAACGGCCATGGGAAAACGACCGCTATCGCGCAAGGAGCTCGAGGAGCAGAAGAAACGTGAGGATGAAGCGGCGGCGGCTCATGTAAGTTGGACGCGACCACCGCGATGGTACAGACCGCAGCTAATGTGTATTGAAAATTCAAGGCATTTAAAGAGTTTGTTGAGACATTTCAAGAAGCACCCTCGAAAATATCTAAAGTATGGGTAAAGGCCGGAACGTACGACGCTGGTTCGAGGAGTAAGTGATAAAGAATCGGTAGCTTTCTGCGCCTCGGGACTAATCGGAAGCTTGTTTGTTTTTTTTCCCACGTAGAGGAAGATACGCGCGACAGGGGAAAGCTGTACAAACCCCAGTCTCGTCTCGAGTCGGACCAGGAAAAATCGATGGATTACGTGAAAATGGTAGCGAGCGAGAATCGGAAAGATGTTGCCCTGGGAAAGAAAAGAAACCAGGAGAAGAAAAAGAGCAATCTAGAGATTTTCAAAGAAGAGCTCCGACAGATTCAGGAGGAACGGGAAGAGCGGCACAAGTACAAACATATGGCCCGCTCGATGCTTCCCGGAACAAGCTCGGCCGAATCGGATCCGGTGTACAAGGAAACGGAATCGGGTTCCTTCGACAACGGTGACCCCAACACGACTAACTTGTACTTGGGCAATCTTAACCCAAAGGTTCGGTTCCGGATCGAGATTGGAGCAGTTCCCTTTAATTAACATCTGATAAATTCCAGATATCTGAGCAAGCGTTGATGGAACTTTTCGGCAAGTATGGTCCACTGGCGAGCATCAAAATCATGTGGCCCCGGTCCGAGGAGGAGAAAATGCGCGGTAGAAACTGTGGTTTCGTGGCGTACATGAGCCGGCGCGATGCCGAACGAGCCCTACGTGCACTGAACGGGCGCGATGTGATGGGATATGAGATGAAGCTGGGCTGGGGCAAATCCGTCCCAATAATGACGCATCCCATCTACATCCCGCCGAAGCTGCTCGCCTACACACTACCTCCGCCACCGTCCGGGCTACCGTTCAACGCACAACCTCATCCATCGGATACGGACAACATTCCGAAGATGACCTCCGTAGCGTACATGTCGGAACCGGAGCTTAAGGAACGGATGGACAGTGTGTTGGTGAAATCCGTGGTGAAGGTGGTCATACCCACCGAAAGGCATCTGCTAATGCTCATCCATCGTATGGTGGAGTTCGTAATCCGCGAGGGGCCAATGTTTGAGGCGCTCATTATGACGCGAGAAATGGATAATCCTATGTACAAGTAAGTACTTTCTTGATCCAAACTTGCGGCTTTGAATATCAGTTTTCAATTACTTTATTTTTTTAGGTTTCTGTTTGAAAACGAAAGCCCGGCACACATTTACTACCGGTGGAAATTGTTTTCGTTGCTTCAAGGCGATACGCCGGGCGATTGGCGTACGAAAGAGTTTCGTATGTTCAAGAACGGGTCGATTTGGAAACCGCCACCGATCAATTTCTACACCCAGGGCATGCCCGATGAGCTGCTCGCGGACGAAGAGGGTATCGAGACGAACAAAGGAAATTTATCCCTAGCGTAAGTTGTGTTACATTTTCGGTATGACGAAAAGACGAAGTGGGAAAAATCATATTTTGCATTTTTCCATTTAGACAACGAGATCGTTTGGAAGATCTTATCCGTCATCTTACCCCGGAGCGACAAAAGATCGCCGATGCCATGATATTCTGCATCGAGCACGCGGATGCAGCGGAGGAAATCTGCGAATGCATAACCGAGGCGCTGTCATCGAACGAAACGCTCGTGAAAAAGAAGGTCGCCCGGCTGTATCTCATCTCGGACATTCTACACAACTCTGCCGTGAAGGTGCAAAACGCTAGCTTTTTCCGTAAAGCGATGGAAAAGAATTTGCTCGACATTTTCCGCAACCTGAACGGGTACTACATGCAGCTGGACAGTCGACTGAAGGCGGAGGGATTCAAGAGTCGCGTGATGGGCGTGTTTCGCGCATGGGAAGAGTGGACGATCTATCCGAGGGAGTTTCTGGTGAAGTTGCAGCACACTTTTCTCGGAATTCAACCGGTAAGTTAGTAACAGGAAGGTTTTGGTGACCCTCGAGGTAATTTCAAAATAAATTGTTAGGTCGAGAAACAACCAGAAGAGGAACCGGAAGAAGAGAAGGAAGATGAGGATCTGGATGGGATTCCTTTGGACGGGGCGGCACTGCTGAAAAGTGCCATGCTGTGTGGAATGGCAAGCGAAGAAAATCGAACCCCACTGATAAAGCATGACATCTACAGCGATGAGGATGACATCGATGGTATGCCTCTGGCGGACGATGATATCGACGGTATTCCGTTGGACAATGCGGCGGATGAGTTGGGTGGTAACCTGGAATCGTTGGGAAGCCGGGTCAGCTCCATCGGGGCGTCAGGAGAAGGCGGCGGGGGACGAGCTAGCTCAAACAAAAAGGGCAAACCCGGCAGCGGTTCATTTATCCCGTCCAAATGGGAGTCGGTCGATGCATCACAAATTGAGGCTCAAGCGGTCACCACCAGCAAATGGGATACACTGGATCCGGTTGTACCGGAACCCCCGAAAATTTCACTTCAAAATGCGGGTGGTTCAATGGGCCGGAAGTATGGCAACAATTACAGCGAAGACGACGATGATGATCGGGATGACGATGGGAATGGGGCGCCAGACCAGGATGAGCTGCGGAGGTTGCGCTTGCGAGAGATAGAAGTGAAAATCGTCCAGTATCAGGACGAGTTCGAGTCCGGTTCACGGCCGGTGCGCACCGGTTGGACGATGCACGAAGAGATCGATAGCTACCGGATGAAGCTGATCAAGGAAATGGAGAAAGAACTGCGCCACAAAGGTCGTGAGGAGCAGAATTGGCCCGCTTCGGATGAGGACAATCGCTCGAGGAAAGCAACCAAACGCAGTCCAAGCGAGGATAGGTAAGTAAGGGCAGGTTTTGGGTTTGTAGATCATGTGCTGACTTTGAAATGTTTTCCCTTACCTCAGCTTAAGAAAACACAAACGAAGGAGGACATCCGTTTCTCCCGGTTCGAAATCGTCAAAACGTCGAATGTCTACCAGTTCCTCCGACGAGGAACAATCGTCGATGGATCGGATTGCATCACGCTATCGATACTCTTCGGAGCGCTCGGTGTCCCCGGGGGCAGCTTCCAGCTCACGTACCAGCAAATACGATCTTCTTGGCTCACCGGCCGCCTCGGGCAGGCATACTGGCACTGGAGAATCCACTAGCTATGACCGATACGAACGCGATCGAGACCGGAGCAGGGATGGTCGCGATCACCGTGAGAAGAAGGAAGTAGGTAGGGAAAGAACGCAACTTTCGCACGAACGTGACCACCGGGAGCATCGGGAAAGGGGACGCGATAGTGACCGGAGCCATGGGCGTGATCACGATCGTGATCGAGGATCACGTGACGAACGGGAACGAGACTACGATCGTGATCGGACTAGGGATAGCACTTCCAGTTCCCGCTACCGAGAACGTGAACGTGAACGGGAACGAGATCGAGGAAAGGAAGTGTATGCCAGTACCAGTAGCAGTAGTAGCAATAGGAAAGACTCCGCAGGAAGTTCAAAGTATGATGATAGAGTTCATGGTAAGCGGTATCGGTAAATGCGATCCATTTTTCTTTGATTCGTTTTCTGCTAAATTATGATAACATTGACGAACATTTGGAAAATTATTCATAGCACCGTAACCATCAAGCAGGTTTTAATAGTGTCGTATAAGATAAAAAGATAAGTTTAAAATTTACCACAGAATCTGCTGCTAAATTGTATTATAAAAATATCAGTTTACCAGGCCGCAGAAAGGTTCTGTTTTAAATTTTTGAATGTGCACGAATATTCCCCATTCGGATTGCTCGTCTTCTTCTTGGCGTAACGACCTTCTTCGGTCATGCCTCCCTTTTAAGGGCTTACTAGACTTTTCCCCTTTGTGTACGTGGTCAGTCCGTCTTCTCGTACACGGGGAGGGACCGGTCTCGGCTGGGATTCGAATCTGCGCCCGTCGAGGTGGTGAGCACAAGCGCTCCATGAACCGGCATACCGGCCCTGGATTTCTCGTAAGGACTGCCAAGGTAGTCTGTTTAAGCAAAGTAAATTTAATAATTCTAAGCAAAATAAAATGTAATTGAAAATATTAACTATTTGTTTGGAGTTTAATTTAATTTAAATTTAAAACTGAAATACTTCTTCTATCTCAACACCCGAGGTACATTAATAACGAGGTATGTTTTGGTTTCAGTAGCCGCAATTTTCGTAATGTTATGTCAAGTTGAGAAACGTCAAATCACTCTACACTACGCTACCTCTCAATGCAAGCGCCCTGTTTTTAGTTCACATCGACTGCAAGACCTTTCCGGACTAGCATTGACGCCAGTTTTGTTTTGATGCGCGTAGTGCGAAAAGGTTTAGAAGAGGCGTTCTTCGGGGCAGCATCGATAAATCGGAACGGAAACAATACATTGTGTACGGAGCGATAATCTACCGTAAAGATGGTTGTTGGCTTATGGCAAATTATGCGCATCGCAATGGTGATTTCATGTACGCCCTATTAATCTCGTGCAAGTGAATACGACGTAATATCCGTCCTAAACAAAGCAGAAGTAAACAAAAGAGGTGTCAGTTGGTAAGGGGCGCAGTGCAATTTTTGTGCATACTTTTTTTTTAAGTGTCCTCCACTTATGAGTCAAATAATCAATAGGAAAGGAAAAGTAGTTCTCTACATGATGTGTTGTGGTGCTTAGTACATTAAAAAGTGAAGGGAAACAAGAAAAACTTCCGCTACAAACATTTTATTTATAGAACGCAACAGCGACAAATGAATGGGGGAAATGTAAGCGCATGAACGATTGGGATGTGAAAATCCAACTTCTAACAGGACCCCCACCCCCTACCCGGCTGAGGTAAAGAAAAAGGGAGTTCCATTCGTTGGGTAAGTTTTTTTCAAATATTTTCCTTTTCTTCAAACGATCGTTACAGCTTCTCCAACATTTCCTGCATAACGTTGAGCACATTTTCTTCGGCAAAGTTCCACCAATCGCCGAATTGATTACCGGGGATCGTACGATCATCATATGGCGATAGTACTGTGACACTAATCTTGTTGTCTCAGATAAGGCTCGAGCCTTCGCACTGCAATGAGGGTTGATGATTCCAGGCTTAAAATAAAATGCTATCGCATATCGCGGCACATACCTTTAAATATATACCGGCCGATAGAGAATTCGCATTGATACTTCCGGAGTTGCAAATATGAGTTATAGGTACTAAGCTATTACATTGCAATTTCTGTAAACACATTGTCGTTTTCAACAGGCATTAATATCCCGAGTGAAGTACAATTTGAAAACCGACCGTGTCTTATATTATCGTTGTTCCAAAAAAAATAGGGCATTCTGCCAGCACGTTGCAATTGCAACTTCTATATTGAATGCACTTGAAATGGAAATAAATCGCTCGCAGTAGGCATTACCCGAATCGAAATGCTTGTGGTCAACCATTGAGCCAGACATTTTGTAGAGCAGATGTTTGCAAAGTCGGTTGGATTGCACGAACACATGTGGAAAAATATTTAAACAGATTCCAGACGCCAACTTCTCACGTCCGACAATTCTGTACGTTGGTTCGTTGTTCCACCATAAACGTACCCCTCGGGATGCTGTATGGCATTTGAGGGTAATTTTCATTCCAATCTCAAAGTACATCCAGCGTGTTGCCTCTGCGAGATCGCCACAGCCGGCTGCTGGTGATGCTGTCATTGCTGTTTGGTTTGTAAATAATATCTCATCTCGCGACGAGCGGACAAAGCTTACACACCTACACACTTTCCCATTTAACGGCGGTGCGGCGGGACACGCGATGACATCATGGGCCCCCATGATGGCGACGATCAATGAGGGATTTTATGCTAACAGGCAGGGTAGGAAGAAACATTCGGTCACTGTTGCATTCAATCGAAGCAGGCTCTGTTGTTGTGACTGTGTGTGCCTTCAGTTCAGTCCCACCATTAACTTTCCGCGAGCATCGTTACACAATAGTAGGCAGCTTTTCCCAGTCGAGTGCGTGATCTGCTCGCATCGGACCACTACCACGATCGGCATCGCGGATCGCGGTAACGACGAAATTTGTTGTCCCCCAAGTGAACGAAGCAGCAGGGAGTGCATACACGTTTTGTAGGTATTGGTTTAACGTTTTCAGCGAGAGTCAGGCAAACCCCGTACCATTCGCGGATGGGGTCGCGTTTTGTGTTGGATCGACACCAAAACGAGCGCTGAATGGAAGGGCCCGCGATGTGAAATGAAAAGGCGACACCGAACGACCATTTCCTCAAATAGTTAGGTCGAGGTCGTTCCGTCATCGCACGTGAGGTGATCCGTGCGCTACTTTCCGTTGTCTCTAACGAACGAAGGGTTTGTTTATGCTGCGGTATGGCAATGTTGTTGGCGTACATAGTGCAATATGCATGTCTTGCGGCCAACGATGGGTTTAGTTCATATTTGTATAGTTTTTGTTTACCACCGAACTCCATCAAAGGGATTGATTTGTCGTTTCTGTTTGCTACTTAACGCTCAAATGCAAGTGACATCATGATGCCGCCTGGTGTATGAACAAGGAAAGCCTGGGGGTGGATAGTTTCCGTCCCTCTGAAGCATGTACGCGAGGAAGGAAGAATGTTAGATAATGACATCAGCTGGCCATGCATGATGTCGTTTGGAGGAAGCCAAGAAAATCCTCTGCGCTCTAAGATTGAAGTGTTTGATCAGGTTTAAAATTCATTTATTCAAGTATTGAACTCGAAGCACGTTTCGGAGAAGGTGTCAACGTCCGATAAAATCGACAAACTTGTGCTTTAGACATTTAGTTTTATGTTCAAAGAAGGACTTAAATTGTTCGTCTAGTTTTTTTTTCTTCTAGTTGATTTAGAACACCACATACTGGAATTTCCAATCTGCGGTGCTTGGACGTTTGTCTTGTCAAAAAAAATCTGCGCTTGCTTGGACGTTTGTTGAATTTAAATGTTGTTTTGCAAAAGCTGCAAATTCTTCTATTTATCGATGAGCTGCTCTGCTGCTGGGACATTCCATGCCGGGAATTTATGGATTCCCTTTCTGGAGACGACGACATTATCGAATGTCTCTACAAAACCCAAGCCATTTATCTACACCAAACGAATGGAGGTTCTATTTTTAAGCGATCCTAAGCGATTCGTTTAGACAATCGCACATGTTCATCAGATTGCATGTTTGCATGTTTGTTTGTTTATTTGTCTTAAGAACAGTACGTTTTCTATCCATCGTTTTTTCCCGGATATCTGTCGAAAGGTGGATTCTGAAACGAATGTTTGTTTCGTCCTCATTTGATGACCATGATGACGACACGTTGCTGTAGTGAGTTTTTTGAAGTCATAGAGGTGTAGAAATGTGATCCATGAAATGTTTTCCCAAGAAGTGGAAGCATTAAAAATCATGGCACATATTTAGATCAGGAAAATGAAATAAAGTATCACTAAACATGCTTTGTGCTACAAACGTTTTAGATGTACCAGGCCTGGGTGAATGTAACGGGCTGTTAACAGGAGCAGTTTTGCCACTGAATATCGCTGGCAGAAGGATATAAAGAGGGGCCACAGAGGACCAGTGGGAAGCCAATTAATCACGAATAAAGGAATAACTTTTTATTTTCCCCTTTGCGGAATGCTCTGAAGTTTCATCAACTTTCTCACTCACGTTGCATTTGCAACACTTCCAACGTGGCATTGAAAGTATCAAAAAGAACGAAGAAAGATATTTTTTTCGAAAAAAAAAAATATTTTTATTTGTCCGTTTTCTGGTTCTTGAATCCCCTTGTATTTAAAATTTATAGTGTTGGGTTTATTGCCCCTTTATCCATGAGAACGCTAATTTTGGTAAAAGAAATCACCGATAATTCCATTTTAATTTCCGAGGACGTATCATGTTTTAATGAAATCGGACTGCATTTATCTTTAAGCCCTTATAATAGAACCCTTTATGATCCGTAAAACATTGCCCTATCTTCGATCCGGTATCGTTTTTCTAAATGCTTTTATTGAGTTGTTTATTATTGCAGTCCGATTTTTATGTTTGTTCTTTTGCCTTGTCCATTTCCTCTTCCAGCTTGCCAGTAGGTGTCGCAATTAACACTTCTCCGGCTTGAAACCACTTCGGGATGAAGTGCTGCTGACGATCGCTAGAAACACACCATTCCGCAAGAAACAGCGCCAGGGAGAAGCATCGCGACTGACTGAAGCTAAACGTGGCTTAGAAAGACTGTTTTTAGATCTCCCTTGACCAAAATGGGGAACGTACTGAATAAACTGAGCGACGTTTCGCAATCGGTGCGTGGCCGTAAGCGGAAGCGAGAGGCGGACGATGGTGGCGAAAGTGGCGTCGGCAGTGATCTGTTGGATAAATCACTCCAGACGCCGAAGCGGTAAGCAAGGAGAAAAGATTCCCTACGTCGTGTGTGTGTGTGTGTGGGTTCTTGACATAGATTTTATTTTCCCACTTTTAGGAAGAAGCTAACCTCGACGGCAAAGTACATCTACCAGGCGCTGTTCAAGGAGGAACGCAACTCGGACATTACAGTGCACGCCCTCGGGAGGCAGTGGCATCTGCATAAGGTGTACCTGAGCCAGAGTCCGTACTTTGCCAGCATGTTTAACGGGTCGTGGCGTGAGGCGGACGATGACTATGTGCACATTGAAATAATCGACCCGAAGATCACGATCTCGTCGTTGTACTCGGTGTTCGGTTCGCTGTACATGGACGAAATTGTGCTGGAACCGAAGGAGGTCATTTCTACGCTCGCCACGGCCACTCTCTTCCAGCTCGACAGTCTCATCGATCGGTGCGCCGAGGTGATGGTCGAGACGATAAACGCTGAGGTAAACTGGAAGAATTCATCCTCCACCGGCCGGTGCATGCGATAACATTGTTTTCTTCTGGTTTGTTCCTTCCAGACGGCCGTGTTGTATTACGAAGCTGCCTGTGAGTATGGCGTAAAGGTGGTCAAACAAACGACCTACAGTTGGCTCCTGGTGAATCTACTCAGTGTTTACTTCCGTGCCGCCAAGTGGCTTCGAATAATAAGTCCCGAACTGATGGAGCAACTTATCTCCAACCCGGATCTGTACGTCGTCCAGACCGAGTTCTCACTGTACCAGTTGATTCGTTTTTGGATGAGCTTAAAACTGTTCCCGGATGTAGAACCGACAATTGAACCTGGTAAGAATCCGGGTATCGACGATCCGATAGTGCGCTACTTTGCCGAGCGAACCAGCACCGTGCCATTCCTCTGCACCAGCGAAGGTGCTCCCTTCGAGCAAGTGTTCCGCGCGCTGAGACTACGCCACCTGCTTAACCATCACGTTGACATCAAGATTTTACGGCAGGATAACATTATTCCGATCGAGTGGCTGCATAAACCACTGTTTCAGCAGTGGAACAGCGTGCTGATGATCGACCAGTCGCTCGACCGGCAGATCGAGTGCGACGATCGCACGTTCCTCGAGTCGTGCATCCGTTGCGCTCGAATACTGGAGAAGAACGAGAGTTCCAAATGGCGCTGGACGGGCTTCCACTATGGGCTCGATCTGCTGCTCATCTCGGACACACGAACGCTACGCATCAAACGTCACCATCGCACGGAAAACGAGCGTTTGCTGAGTCTGCAGGTGAAGCGACAGTTTCTGATACGCATCTCTCTGACGTCGATGAATGAGCTCGGCCAGATCAAGCACCAACAGACCACACAGATCGTGTCGGTGTCGCTGGAAAAGAACGAGGAAGCTCCGCTCGTTGTTTTCGATCCGGAGCTAACCTATCCGATGCTAATTTCCGTTAACATGATGCTCGACTCGCCACCGGTAAAAGTAGCCCCCAACTTACCGGCCCTCAGTGATGCGTCCGGTACGACCGATCCTACACCGGGCCCAACCGGAGACACGCTGGCACAAAATCCATCATCTTCGCAAGCTTCAACCTCACCAAGCATCGCGCGCCGTCTGATCGCCCCGGGATCATCCGGGAATGTTACGGTGGAATCATTGGATGGGTCTGCGGGCAGCTCGAACCGGATGGCGCTTGTGAACGAATCCTGACTGGAGGTGATACGGTGACGGGTGAAGCGCACGAATGATGGAAGGCGATAGAAGCGTGCCGCACAACGCATTCCTAAGGAATCCAATCGTCACCAACGTGATGGAAGTGTACTTAGTGTGGCGAGGATCGTGAAATAAGCTCTGTGGTTCAGAAAATGGGTAAATGTTGGACACCGGATGGCAAACAGAAGAACGTGGGTGTGTGATACGCGCAACGCAGTGCAAACTGGTTAATTTCGAGAACGCACAGGTAAAAGTGCCATTAATTCAAGATTGTGTCTTGTGTTATTTCCCGGTGAGAATTTAATGTAGGCAGATGTGTATTATATAGATATGTATTTACTATATTTACGATGGCACTATCTCTTACGTTGTATATGTAGGAATGCCATTTTTTATTATTATTAACATCAGGAATTTTGCACACAGCAAATGTGTGCGGATATGCAGAATTTTTCGAAGGAATTTGTATGGAAAGTCATTACTAACGCAGTAACCGCAGGAGTTCGTTCGGGTCCCGTGTTGTGATGGTGCCCGACATTCTGTTGTGATGTTTCTGTCCAGCATCAAGTAGGCAGCGGTGCATTTGTTTGTACAACAAGGATCGCAAATGAAGCGATTCCATACCACTACTAAATGGTTAAGTTTGATTTGTTTAACAACATGCCACTAATATCGGTTTAAGGTAGATCCACTGATCCACAAATAACAGAATGTTTGTCAGTGAAATGTTAAAGGAATCAGATGTGGAATCATGTGAACGTCGTTTATAACATTTACGTAGTAAACTCGTGTAAGGTAGCGTTTAGGTAAGGTGTCCTTAACCATCACACGTGCGATAAGAAGGTGCATCTAATCATTCGAACTGTAAGTCGTTTTTTTCTCATATTTACCGTTACTTTTTGCAGCTTGAGAGATAAAGCTGTTAAGGAAATAAAAGAATTATTGGTAGCTTGAGCATATTACAATGATGTCATCGAGTGTTTTTATTGCCAGGGGTGAAAGAAAGCAACCCCCAAAATGATGCCCTATTGTGCAATAAAAATATGTAACAGAGTAGTGTTTTCGATTCTTTATTTAGCGCATTCCCACACGTCCATTATTCGAACGTGAGAAGTGTGGCTCACCAAAATTGTTTTCGTTTTTGGTTTTACATTTGATTTATTGTGTTTCTTTGCGTAATTGTTGATTCCGGGATTATTTCTTCAGTTTATTCTGAAGAGATTTTGTTTGTTTTAACTTTCCACTTTCGCTCATCAACTCGCGGGTTTCCTTTCTACTATGTTGCGGGCTTTGTTGCATACGAGAGGGTAATTCCGTTTTCACCATTCGCTATAAGTGTTGTTTTGGTTTGTTTTTTTTGTTAATACGATTATATAAAAATATTTGCGTACCATATTTCACTGCATTCCCTGCTGGGCCTTTTTTTCTCTACAGTTGCGGCATGCTGTTTCTTTCCCACTTTCTTCAATGCTACACTTGCCATTGGCATTCCTATTCGAATTCAATTGTGTTCCGTAGCGTTTCCAACATAATTGAACTTCTTTTTTTGCGGAAAGTAAAAGAGATTATTACAGCTTTCGTAATGTGGGACAGAGAATTTTGTTCGATTTCAATTTCATAGCACCACTCTAAACGGCTGAAGTAATTGTTGTTGAAGACATCCATCTCGTCCAACTTCATTTGTGTTTTATCGACTTAATGTAGCACGAATTACAAGCAATTTCTTTTTATTTAAGTTTTTTTCTAACGATCGATGCTTAAATGATACAACTTCTTATACACATGGCGCGGTAGACACTTGGCTTAATATGTTTGAGTTCGCGTTGCACCGATAAACCGAAGAATGAAAAGCATTAACAAGCAGCACAATATACCAAGCCACAATGCAACTGAAGGCAACGATTTATTTGTGTTTATTATATATATTTTTACCATTTTCATTGAAATAGTTCGCTGTCACATGAGTATCTCTCTGTTATCAATATTTTTCTGTAATGCAAGCCAACACAGTTCCGATCACTATTTTACTCAATTGCTCCGTTTTCAATTCCATCCTTTCAGCTTTCAGATGCCCTATGAAACCCGCCCCGAATAGTGATTGCCATTTCGCGAACAAAGTACATTCGGTCTTAACTTCCGTTTGCAAATGACATCGAAATGGATCCAAAGTAAGGAATTTAGTCCACCACGTGCTACGTGTGGTAAGGAAAGTCGTGAAGGAGTATCTTATTGGTTCGTTTCAAATCCACTAAAGTTTCCCTTTTTTGATTTTTGCTACGCTTAGTTTAGCTTGTTTTGTTTGTTTTGTTTAGCGTGTTGCTGTATTGTAGAAGGACTATTATATATAATCACTCACCGAAGGCATTATTCAAGTTGATTTAGCATATTCTCTGCTTCGGCTTTGTTGTTTAAGACGATTCCGGGACGAATCATATGCTCTTATTTCCTCAGTCAATTGTTTCATTATTTTTTTCTGGTTGATTTTTTGTTCAGAAAACTGGTGTTACTGGTGTTGCTGGTGTAACGTTAGGACGCTCAAAAAGTGTAATGCAAGATCAGATGAGAAAAGTGTTAAACAACACCTTCTTAAGAAAGGCGTTTCGTTTCTGTAGGTCCAACAATTTGTACTTTTCCGCGAACTTATTTCGGAGCTGATTTAAATTACGGAGCATTTACCAGAATATTTATTTAATGATTAAATGAACAACAGAAATATAAATTTTGTGTGCCTTCTATAGAAAGAACATAAAAAATTACGACAAAGCATAGATTTAAAAAAAATCTAATTGAACATAAAGAAGGTAATTTTGAATGAAGGATCCTTTGAACGATAACAAATATTATTTTGTTTAAAAATCAAACAAAAAACTCACGAGTTGAGAAATGAGTTTTTACTTTATTGAGATAAAACGTACATTGAAACTAAAACTTATCGGTCTAATCATATAATAAATAAACAAAATCATAAGCTAGTTCCTCTGTTGCATACTTTTGATGTACTCGAGCTTACTAGACGTTGGAGGATAAAACTGAAAGTTCTGTAATACAACGTGTGTGTATGTGTGTGTGTTTCTGTAGGTAATTGTTGTAAACGAGTGAAGAATCACTATCGCATTCGTAATCAACGTGCACGTGTGTTTTGTAAGGATAAATCTTTGATCAGCTGGGGTTTCTGCATGCTTTCTTCTTGTCTGCCATTTACAGTAATGTTTAATCATTATGTTTGTATACATTTAGAATTACATTGTTTGTTCTTTAATCCTTTTGCACTTACTACTTTTTCCATCCATCCGACAATCGTTGCTGTATCATTTATCTCGAAATCACTTGTCGTTCTTCCTACACGTTTCCCTTTCTTCTGCTTCAACGGAATGTGTGCTTTTAATTGTTTGTTATCAGCATTACATTTAGCAATTTTATAAGTGAAAATTTTCACAATCTTTTCCTAGACGCGGACACACGCGTTTTTGCAGAATTATTCAAACAAAATCATCGAAAGCCAGCAACATTGGTGCGAGCGATCTGTGTGTGTGTTTTATTTTTATTACTAAGCCGGAGCTGTGGAAGGCAAGAAAGCTCATGCCGACAGGGAACAGCTACAGAAGCAGTCGCTCGCTTTTGGTGTCTTGTCCGCGTTTTGTGAATGAAATAAAACCAATTCCGGATCACTCGGTCACGGGGTTAGGGTCGGATTGTTATGTACACGAAGAAGTAAATTATTTAACCATACAATTTTACATCGATTTGCTTGCCCATTCGGCACGTTCTTCTATCTCTCGTCCTTGTACAACGAAGCATTTGTTTCTTAGCGTTTAATTCCTTAAATCTATGAAACAGATTCTCGTCCTCGAACAGGCTCGACCTGGTTTGCCATTTTTGCGATTCGTTTGCGATACTAGCGTTTTGTTTTCTTCAAATTATCGATAAAATGCGGGCGGCTTGCTGAAGTTCCTCTGAAGATGTCCTCTCGATCTCTTGAAAGCAAGATGTGAAACAATCAAATGAAAAACCGTATCACGCATTTTTGCGCTCGGGCAAAGTGGTTGAGAGGTTGTTCTACAATTAAGCCTTAATGATAAAATGCTTCTTAAATGACTGCGCTTACACACTAAAAACAAATTGTTCTCCGCTGCCTCGCGATTTCCGTCTTAACAAACGAGACATAACCCCTCCTGCGGGGTAACAGAATGTGTTTTTGGGGGGTTTTCGAGAGCAGCGATTCTGAGGGAGAGTGGAAATATTTCATTGAAATATTTCGCGTCGAATTTCGAATTTCCCCGGTTGAGCGGGGCAGCAAAAAAGGTCGACAGAAAAGTGGACATTTTGTTTCCCGGGCGGTGGTTGCTTAGAGTAAGGTGTATTTTTGTCGACTAAATAGGTTTAGAAAGCAGCGTGTCCCGAACCGGGATGGTGGATTAATTTAACAGCGCTGGAAAAGCAACATCACGGCCAGGAGTAACCATAGGCTGCTCATCGGTTGGGTAAAGGCCGACGTTCGAACGCCAGCGGACGGTTGGCTGTGGTCGGCGTGCTTGTTGATGTCGGCCTTCGGTCCACTCTGGATGTCCTTCATGTCCCGGCTGGTGGACGGTGCGTGGCCAATCTCGTTGCTCATGCCGTCCTCGTCGATCACGTTGCCGCCCTCGGTTGGCGTGCTGTTGATCGGCACCGGACGTAGGCTGGTCGTGGCCTCCGTCGTGGACGTTGTGGTCGTCGTCGTTGTAGTGGTGGTGGTTGTGGTGGTGGTCGTTGTCGTTGTCGTTGGCACAAGTGTGCCATTCTCGATCCAGTACACCGGACTGAACTCGATCTTTACGTCCTCCATGTCTCGGCTGACCATCTGCAATGGTTGAAAAAACGGCTAGGATAAGTAATTGCCACTGATTTTTACTTCCTTCTTTTTGCCCTCATGTTTTTTGGCATTTCAATGAACTGTGTACAGAGTGGGTTTCTTTCCGAATTTCGTGATCTCCACGATTCATTTTAGAATATTTTCAAGCAATCTCAAAATTTTCCAATATTCTTCAAATCGAAATCCCATTTATAACGTTCGACCTACTCGGTCTTTTTTCACTGCAATATATCTAACATTCCTTTATTCATTCCTCGCACAGTTTTATTTCGGTTGTAGTAGGCCATATAACTATAGTTCATCACATTTTCAATGCCAAATAGCTTCCGAATTATTCGGTTATTTTTTTTATATTTTCGAATTCGACGCAACGTTGCATCGCATTCACTCGATCTCATTCATAAACCTTGCATGTATCCTTTCGGTCCATTTATTCAATTATTATTACTCTTACTATCTCGGCTCAATCCCTAGCTTCATGATATGGTTAGGTAAAATTTTCAAATCAACAATAATATCCACCTACCGTTGTTGTAATTTTTCTACTGACGGGATCACTGTTATCGTCATAGTACGCCTTCAGTGTGGCTGTGTAAGGTGCTTCCATTTCGGTGTAGTTTCCAAACAGCGTCACATTGATGGCCGTTCCCGGTTCCAGCACTGTATTAACCGCTTTCGTCTACAATTACATAAAACAAAAACATTAACATACTCATACTTGGATACATTTCCTTCCAATGTCCTTTCTGGCATACCTCAAACCGACGTTCGGAGTTCTTCATGCCCCAGGTCACGTTGGTCGACTGGGGGGCGCGCGAGTCGAACACCTTCGTGTTGAGACCCTGCACGACGCCCTGGTGCTTACCCCAGTAGATTTCCTTCTTGTAGTCGTACGTGATGACCGTTTCCGCCTGGCTGGTCTTGTCGTCCGTGTTGGAAAGGATCGTCGATCCTGCAAAATTGCCAAAAACAGGGGGTTCTCGCACATTAAACCATCTGTTTTAAGCAGCGTTGCTATGCAACGGTTAACTTACCCAACACAGTAGCATTCTTCTTAACAATGGTCTTTACTTTACTCAGCTTGATCTGATGCAGTTCGTACTTGACGGGTTCGATTTCGACCAAAATTTCACCCTGTTCGTGTATCTGTGAAACCCAAGCAACCATAGCGTATGTAATTTTACGTTTATTTTCAGAATGAATAACGCGTAAGACGTTTAAGGACCTACCGTGCTCATCTTTGAATCCGGTAGCGGGGCGAAGATTCGTCCGCTGAGGCTTATGCTCGGGTCAAAATTGCCAACCACGTACGAATTGTGCCCGTGATGGTGATGCTGCTGGTGTGCACCATGGCCAGGTCGGACACGTGCGACGTAGTAGTCATTGGACTGGAAAATAAGACAGACAAAGCAAACCGGTTAGTATTCGAGCGATTGAGTCTGCCGTTTTGAAACTTACCTTGCCCGTTCCGGAACTGACGGCTCCGCCGAAGATGCCTGCATGGTAACGGTCCCACGACTGCCAGATGAGCCGGCCACCGCCACCCATATTGATCAGGATCTCGAACGCATGGTGACGTTCCACCTCGGCCTGCTGCGCCGCCACGGTACAGATGGTGCCCGATTCGTCCTTCACCGTTTGGCCCGCAGTGTGCATTCCTTCGATCAACACCCGGCAAACGTAGCTCGGTGGAGGAACCTACATCAACAAGGGACACATAGTTTCATTAGAACCGAATTCAGACACTCCCCTACAACGAACTTCCTTACGTGATCGTTTTCAACATGTTCCTTCGAGTCCTTCTCGGGTTCCGCCACTCGGACGGCATTCTGGAGGTGGTCTTCGACGCCGGAAAACTTCTCCCACGTGAGGGTACTGGACGTCACGGACTGCGTGCTGGTGCCTATCGCCAGCGCCTTGAACACGCTGTGCGCAAAGGCGGCCGATGGTGCGGGTGCAAGCAGTACGCAGGATAGGACGGCAAGGATGACCGCGGCCGCCCGCTGCCGGCTTCCCATTTGCCACCGTACGTTGGTCATTCTGTTTGGCGTTGGTTGGACTATGATAGGAAAAAGCGCTTCGAAAGCTTAGAGACTTCGTTGGGATTCGATGAAGAAAAATCGATGGACTTTTAGTTCCTGCAATGACAAAGAAAAGACACAATTATAAGTTTGACAAACGTATTTCTTTACAGCTCTTTAATACGTTAGGCAATATTTAATTCTATGTTTGAGGACTCAATTCCTCAACTTTATCCCAGACCTGGCAGATTGTTTTATTACGCAGTCGTTTCGTTTCCAATTTCTAACGACGTTCCCTCCTGTGCCACTGCCCGGCCCCAATGCCGTGGCCTGTTGCAATTAATACTCATAAAACATTATTAGCAGCCATCCAGCGGGTGCCATCTGACCCGTCCACAGCGGTCTCGGATGGCAAGACCATCACAAAACTAAATTGGAAAGCAGTAAATGAGCCCGAAATAACTATATTAAAATCCCGTAAAATCCCATCCCACCGAGTGAGGCGTGACCTTCGCTTTGGCCGTCGGGAAATGACAGAGTTGGAGGTCCATTCCAAACCACCATTACATCATCCCTAACCCGAGAGGATGGTCCGGGCACCAAGCTGGAACGGATTGCGTGATGTCCTTCTCGTGAAGTGGTGCGTTCTGGTGGACTTATTTTCTGCAAATGCAACTCTTCCTATGTCCAAGGGTGTGAGATGGGAATTAGAACGTGGTGGTTGTTTGGGAAGTTGCACTCGGGTGTGTTTTACATTTGTCATATGCAGATGCAGCGGATGGCGTTGAGTGCGTCGTCGTTTGAAAATTGACCTCTTCTGCCCGGGGAGAGGAAATAGTTGAAGGTTAGGCCGATTCGAAAGCACGTGAGGGACAACGTTATTTTAGTTGTTGTTGTCGGCGTTTGAGGAAGAGTTCATTTCAGTGACAATTTTCATCACCCAACCCATCCCCGCTGCGTGAAGTCCCATTGAAGCAAAGGTTCGTTTTGTCGGTCAGGGTTAGGGCAGAGGGATGCACTTCGTTTACGAAATGGATTCCGGGGAGGGGGAGATAGTTCAGCTCAGCTTGGGGCCATTTCCGTGACTGTTGGTGTCCGGAGTATTGTACCACCCATGCAAAAAACGGTGCCAGAGGGTGGGTCATATAGACGCAAATAATAAAAATAGTAATGTGCACACAGAAAGTGACGCAAAACCATCGTCGTTTGGCAGAAAAACAACTCGTACTCTCGTCGCGTCGTCCAGCTGGTTGGGAGTTTGGATGGGGTTTGGCATACCGCTTCGTAGGAGTCAGTTTTTATAGCGACATTATATGCCGCCCAGTTCGGCTTGTCTGTCCAGTAACCAGCTGTCGCTCGCCAATGGCGGGACTAAGCTTGAATGGCTCTGAAAAATCTGATCGATTTTCGTCAGTACACAGACATGCTGGCGTCAACTGTACTCTCAACTGTTTGGTGGATCAGATCCAATGGCAGGATACCGGGTATGTTGTTGAGTACTGTCACGGAAAAGCGTGAGCCAAAGAAAAACAGCCAGTCAGATTGCTATCAAATGGCCATGGCGTCAATGGACCATGCCACCAGTCGCATAATGATACACTCTGGCTGGGATAACGGATATCGTCTGGATGATTGTGACGCGACAATGATCTTGCCGACCATATTCGATACCGATCGATTGATTTACGCTGGAGGTGAAAGTTTTTCTTAAAAGCCATTTCGGTGATTCTTTTTTTTACTATTTCAACTTAACAAGGGAGCATACACTGCGGACCAAAATCATAGTCTCACCAGATTTTTTTCATAAATTACACAGTTATTTGTGAGTGTACAATGAATACTTTTTATTAGTATTTTTGGGAAAACAAAAAAAAAATCCCTTTGGCAGCAAAAACAGTGGTGTCCCAAAAAGATAGCCTCATTTAGGGTTTTTTTATCGAATAACAAATAAAAATAGCATAAATGGATAATTTTTCCATCGTATTTACTGATAAGAAATTGAAGCATTTCGAATCTCATCTTTAGGTTCCTGTATGGTCTCGTACTGTCTCCTACCTTCATAAATCTCTCGAATTAACAGTCCCCACACATTTTATATTGGATTAAGATCTAGGAAAACGGCTTGACAATACATTGATTTGATACCTGATCGGGCTAGGTAAGTTGGTATGCTAGGCTTGCGTACACGGTAGCATAATCTTGGTAACAAATGAGCTGCTGATTGTTGTCATACTCCAGGTAAGACTTCAAATGGATGCAGATGACCATGTCACTGTTCATGCATGTTGATACAATCATCAAATCACTCTTATCATGGCCGCTGAACGTTTCCCAAATCATCACCTCCGAAATTGCGTAGGGAGAAAAATCGTTGCTCACGTCTCAAATCGCGCTTGTAGTGAGTTTAACCATCCGGGCGATCAAGATTGTCCTTTTTTCTATCGCTTTTATGACATATCTTGAAACTTGCTAATTTTGTTTAATCTAATAGAGTTTTGAAGTGTGGCTATCATTATGGGACACTCAAGTTTTTCGATTTTTTGGCTTTAATGATATTATAAATTATTTTTCTGAAGAAACAGAACTGAAACACATTTCCTTTCTGTTAAGAAATATGATCCTGTTATTCATTTTTCCTTGCGATTATTTAAATTAGCATATGAAAGAAATAACTAGGTGAAGCTATCATTTAGGCACGCAGTGTATTATATTTTGGGGAAACTTATTTCTTATGTAGTAGCTTCAAAGCTTTGCAGAAATCAATAAAAGTGTTCTCACAGTTAAATTTTATTGATTAGTTAAACCTTTTTAAGATTTATTATTGGATCCATTATATTTGATGTTTCTGGTCCTTCTATGCCATTGAAGTTCTATATTTTGTTTATGGATTTTTGGGATTTTTGGGTTGAAGTAAAAACTGTCCCTCCTCTTAACATAACCTACCCAATCGATACCAAATAGTCGACGTTCGTCCCACAACGAACGTCTCAATAATAACGTTCGAGCGATTAAGCAATTACGACATCCTCTTGAAACCCTGGTGCCTTTCGTCGATGTGGTCTACATCTCAAAGCCGACAATGGCGGCCTCACCAAAACGGAAAAGAACTGGAGCAAAGTATTCCAAAAAATACCTTCGGCGACATACCGGTCGGACCATTCATTGACCTATCGAAGTTCCTTCGCCGTTGGTCGTAATTGGGCCGTTTGTCATTTTCTTATGTTCTTTCAGTTTTCTTTCTTTCTGTTTTTTAGCATAACTTTTTCCTTGTTCATTGGCGGTATGATAGACTGGAGCCACACACGCGTAAGCGACCACCAATAAGTCGAGGAATTGCCGAACTCGTGGAACTCGTGGGGCAATTTTCGGTTGATTGGTTCCGGCAGAGGTTAGGCTCATTTTTGGGTCGAATTGGACGGCGAAAGTTACAATTTCCCATCGTAAAGTCGTGTTGTGACCGAGTCAATTTCTTCTGGGGTTAGTTACACAAAGTCAACAAACGGTACCGTCGAATGGACAATACCAGGACCTTGCCTATAAAACCTTGAAACAACATGGTTATTATAAAACTGAGATCAGCCGTTAAAGGGAAGGAAAAACGTGTGAAAACCATTATCATGTGGGAATTGTCGTGTGGTATATCTCGTGTGGGAATTCGGGACACCGGTGTTCGAGGGAATTGAGTGACATTTAATTATTCTGTCAGCAATTCACATGAAGACGCGATGACTGATGATGTAGCGAGAGTTACATCAGGAAAATGAGGAATGACAGTGTATCATCATGGCGCACTTGGGAGCCTAGCCCTCATACCCCCTACCTGTACACCCATTCCATTTCATGGAAAATGAAGATGCGAAAAATCAGGTCACAAAAGACTGAAAAGGAAATATTCAAGGCACCAAGGAAAAGATGGTAATTTACGGTACACCACCGGATCGCCTTCACCTGGAAGTTGATTTGAGAGTGTGAAAGAACTGGTGTGGGCTGTGGTTAACCTTTCTCTCTGATGGGTTCTGTCGGGTTTTCTGCCGGTGCGAGGGGTGAAATTGGTTTTACAAAGTTTCCCAGAGATACTGAGAGGAATATGAATGCATAAGAAGGGACGGAATCGAATTTGCCAGAAAGGTGAGTTTCCTTTCGAGAAAAATTGAAGTAAGTTTCAAACCGTGTTTTACAGGGTGTTTATATTTAATCAAATGGGAGATAAGAAACATCCGATCAAGAAACCCTAAGACAACGAGAAATAACTTCTCCGTCGTTGAGTTCGAGACGAAATAAAACCAAAAGTTCCCATCGCCCCCCAAAGAGCCTTCCAACCAAATAGCTGATGGCTTGATTAATCCAATTCCGAGACGCGGGGCACGTCCGTAATTGAACGGAAACGAAAAGAAAACCAAACGCGACCACCAACGACGCCCTGCACTTTCCTCACAACTCGTACGAAGAAATCACGAAAATCCGAACGGCCTCGGGGCGTCCCGGTGGCGTCGTTGGTGGGACAACGCCATCAAACTCATGGCGACAGAATTCTTCGACACGCGGTACCACCACCGGGAAAACGAAAGGTAGGGAAAATGGACGAGAAAAAGGTACCTTTATCCTTTCTGATGCCCACCTTTGCTTCCTCCACGTAGGGAAGGGACTTTCTTTACTCGACATGTGGCTACATGGTGGTGACTCATTCCTTTGCGAGCCAGAACCTCCCACGCGAATTCACGGCCCTGAAGGAATTCCGCAAGGTTACGTGTATATTTTGCGCAATAAAATACGCCAGCGGTGATCAAAAAAAGGGAAAATAAACCAAATCGAAGCATTTGCATGCCAGCATGAAATGAATCGATGCTAAAAGTTACGTCTATCCTTATCTTGCGACCACGTTGTGCTACGTTTTGTAGCGGGTGGGAAATATGGGGGTTGCGAAGTGAAATTCGACCTTTTCCAGGATGTAGATAGTTTCGCTTAAAATGACAAATCAATAAAAAATGACGGCACAAGGTCACGTTGGATATTGTAGCTCTACGTAGTGTATCAAAATGTTGTGAACAAAATTCCGCTATAAGCTTCGTGTTGGTGGTGGTTGTTTACTGGAACTTGAGACCGTAGGCATTTCGAAACCTAGCCCAACCGTAGAAGGACATTCATCTGGGCCGTTTGATTTTATGGTTATGCGAATCCAACACGGCACACCAGCGCGTATTTAATGGTCATTTTTGTGAGTGGCAATAATCGTTACATAAAACGACCTGGGGGGAAATTAAGGAAAGATAGAAGCATAACATCGTCTCGTATGGTTCGGGATCGTTAAGTAGTGGATAGTTTATTGGGGCACGCGATGGAAAGGGCCGTGTCCGAGGAACTATGTCGTCTGAAGTGCAACATGCACGCAAATAACTTCACGGTCTCTTATCTCCGTAACGACAGATTTTTTTTCAATTTCCACCGTAATTAAAATGCGGTACCAATGCATCCATCGAACACGCACGGCTTGCAGCGTCAGTCGTCAGTCAGCTGATCGGATATATTCATGTCCCCTAATGGGAGAAGAGGGCAAGACGAGGGGATTTAAAACGACGTTGGTGCCAAACAAAGTAATTAAAATTATTGTAACCATGTGCTTCTGATGCTGTAAGAACCTTTGCGGTTCCATCTTTGGTGTTTCTCTCTCTCACTGGCAGCAGGTTTTTGCATCATCTCAGCTCAGTTTTCCCCCTTTCTGCACCTCGATTGCACCTTTGCAGCGGTGCACTTGCACACTACCTCCACCACCAACGATGGGATGTCCTCGGTTCACCCGTTTGATGAATGGCGAACGGATATGCAAATTGAGAATGGCGTGCGTTAAGTGAGATTTTACCGTCCGGAACGGAACGAACGCGCGCTTGCCACACACTTCTGCCTCGGGATGCGCCGTTCGCAAGCTGACCGGCGTGTGTGTGTAACTTTTTTATTATTTAATTTGATTCC
>KE524854.1:801164-853829 GCA_000441895.2 Anopheles sinensis | reverse complement strand
GGGGAGGGAAAAAGCGAACATGCAACTGCAACTGCAACAGCCCGCGTTACATAACGTAATGTCATCCATTCCTACGACCCTGCGTTTGCGGTTGTCGATTCTTACAAATGAGGATCATTTTTCTTCCCAACCAACACTCTTAGTAGCATCACCTAGCGGTCAGTTGACATCACCAGTTGACATTAGATGAATATAAATAAATCGCATATTCTTTCCTAACGAAGATAATTTAGCACCAGGTTGGAAAACATTTCTGACAAAAATGTTATGGTGTCCATAAATAAGTACATAGGGGTGGCTGAGGCATAACGTATATTTTCCAATGTCTTATGAAAAACGCGTTCTAGTTACGAAAAAAGTCATTTCCCTGCAAGAATGACATAAATATGGTCACCTTATGAGTTTGATACCTCAACATCAACAGAAACGTGAAATAAAAGTAAAACAACAAAAATCACCAGTTCGAAGTGGTAATTCGTAATTTTGCCGACGACGGTTCTAACGAAATTTTTTAACTTTTTATTTGATCTAAAATTGGTTATTTGAGGAGTGCATTGTGCCTCTATTTAGTTGTGCTTCTTGCCTCACTTTTGTTGTGTAGTTTTTCTTTTCGTTTTGGTGCGTATGGAACATTTTACCTCAACACAGGTGCGTTTTGCCCCCATCCAGAAATAGTCTATAAAAAATCGCACTTTTTTAAATTGAAAAATTCATGATTTTTTTAGCAAAAAGGCATAAACTCCCTAACAGGTTACTAGATATATGGTTCTATTAACCAAATGAGTTGATAAAATCAACAATCCATTCCAAGTTCATTGAAAATTCTAGAGTTTTCCTTAAGGGGTGCGTATTACCCCATCTACCCCTACATACTGTTTTCTTGTTGGACATCCAGAGCTGCTGCTAGATTCTCTTTTGCTTCTTTACTTCTTTTGCTCATGAGTGACAATCAGGACAGTTTACCTATTTCGAATACCATAAGTGGTACAAGTAAAAAAGTACTAGAAAAATATTAGAAGAACGCCAAAAATAGGTTTACCTTAATTTTAACTAACAACAATTTTTCAACTATTTTTACTTATTTAAATTTCGAAATAAGATTTAGCAGAAGTTTTTCATCAAAAGAGAAGCTACTGAGAAGTGTCTCGAAAGGGCATGAAAAACTAAACCAACACAACACCGTATGAACTTTTCAACGATCAGGCGGCAAAAACATGCGTCGTCCATGTCTGGATGGCATCGGTCAGAAAACTCGTTTTGTATGAAACGCATACCGCCATTCGCTCCAAATGGCAAATGCCGATTTGTCGCCGTAATCGAGTCGCTTGCTAATTAAATGACGCCCTCAAACTGTCAAGAACTTGCCGCGGCTCGCGTGTTTCGTGTTTGTGGTAATTGCGGTGGCGCTACCCGCTTGCGTGCATTAATCATCAAAAATATTGTGTTCCAGAAACTGCTTCAAAAACTATAGAAACTGATAAGATGCATTCGTTACACTTTGCGTTAAAAAATGTTGTGTTGCATTTAATTTTATTTTAGTTCTTTCGGTTAGAACCATAAGATGTTCGTTAAAAAACAAAAGAAACAATTCTTACATTATTGCAGAATGGGATTTTTCCCGAGACCCACTGTAACGACCCACTGCCATTTTCATACGCCTCGAGGAGTCACTAGACGTACCAAGAAGGCTTCTTTAAAAATAAATCCTTCTTCCTGCTTTCTTCTTCGCCAATCATGCGGACAAGGACGGGGAACTAAGCGATCCGATGCCTTGCATAACGATGAGGTCGATCACCGCGAGCGTTAAGTGCGTCGCAGGTGTGCGTTCTACTCCTTTAAAACCTCGCAAGATAACGTAATTACGCAATCATATTAATATCGTTTTGCATTATTTAGTTTTGCAACACACACGGTAATCGTGGGTAGAACATAAGAGGCATTGTATGCACATGAGGAGACTAATTTAATGCAGTACACCGATCATAAGGTGATGAAATCGATGTCGGATATTTAATGATCCTTAACGCGTTGGAAAGGTGGGATTTCGCTCTCTGAAGGAGGTATATAAAGCATTCACGTTAAAGTTTTTTTCTCTTGCACTGGGAAATAAATGTCTCCATTCGCGAAACATAGTAGGCCGTAACGGTGCAACAAATTGACAACACGTCATTACTCTTTCCATGCCCCGTCAGAGTCCGGGATTTGTGGTCGGCTGTTCCGATGGACGATTTATGTCCCGTACGTGATTTTGTTCGAGTTGTATTGGGTTGTGTGCAAATTACGATTTTTCTTCAATTGCTCGGTTAAAAAACATTCCGTTTCGAACAGCATGATGAATTTAAGAGTTTTTGTCAACATAAAAAATTATGCCCACCCTACACCATCGGTTAATGAAACAATTACTCGCCGCTAATGAGTAGGCTTCCCTCCCCAAATGGCGGTTTTTTTTCTCACCCCCATTTGAATGCAAATGAAGTTCAACAACAACGCGTTTGACGCATAAATTTACCGGTATTTGCGGTCAACGCGGTTTCGCTCTTTCGGTGCCAAGATGTGAATCGAAAGGGCGTACATTTTTTAACCACGCTTCCCCAATTCTGGGGTGTGTTTTTACGTCTTTACAATCCGCGTCGATCGTTTAGCGAAATATCTAATTAGATTTCAATTGCGACTAATTTATACCTTTTTGCGATTTGCTGTTTTGTTTGCAGGATGCGTCATGAATTGAAAAATAACTTCTGCGGCAAAGGAATAAATAGTAGTTTTTTTTTCACAGCTCATTATTCATCGAATGTTTTTAAAGAAATAAAATACTTTAAAACCACACAATGGTATGCAAATATTAAACTTCTTTTTGGTCGTTTGTCGAACTTCAGGAAGAAGTTGTTTGAACAGTTGTCCTTCAACGGATATGTCACATGTGTTATGTTATTTGTGTATGCAAAAACCTGCCATTTGTCACTTTTCGATCGTTAAATATTCTTTTCTTTCCCACGAGAAAACTGTCGCGAGAAACAGTTTTAATTCTTAACCAAATAAGCTTCATTGCGTGGAATATCTCCAATCTGGCAAGGAAGGTTTCCTATGGCAGACATATTGTCATTTATTTCTTTGTCACCTTGGCACCTTTTTGCATCCTCCCTCTCCGACCAATGCTGCTTTTAATCACCAGAACACTCTGTTCATGCATTCCTGCACGCCGGCGGCGTGGTTATCTAAATTTCCCATCGAGACCATTTTCACCGGTTCCGAGAGCACTTGTCACTCTCGGTGTTTCTTTGTCCTTTTTGCCGGCATGGAAAGGAAACGTAATTTGGCACAGGAGCTAAAACTCTACTTCCGTACGATGGCCTTCGAGCAGGACAACTCGAGCAGAGAGGCTGAGGAGGAATAAATGGTTTTCGCCACCAGAGCGTGGCGTTAGTACGGATCGAGATTTTGCCACCTCGTGCGCGTACAGCAACAAAAAGCTAGCTTTTCGGAAAATTCGAAACCGGCCGGCTCCAGTGCAGCCGATGAAACCGATATGGGTTTGAGCAACGGAGCCATTTCGAGCCAAAAAAAAAAACAAAACAAAAACACTCACACAAAGGTTTACGGCCAGCAGTGGAACGGATATGCGCAAACAGTCGACCGGAACCACGGGAAGCTGAAGCAAGCACCAGAAGCAGCAGCAATCCTCTTCTATTGCTACGGAACGTTATGACGAGACGAGACGTTATGGAGCCCTATAGAACTGGCCAAGGTTGCATTCAACACGCCCGCTCGGTGTTTGTTTTCACCGGTTGCAAAATAATAATAATAAGCGAAAATTAAACTTCACCGGACCGGAAGGATGCACTCGAGGAGTTAGGGGCTTTTGTGCGGCACATACTCGAGTTTTGAGAACGAAAACGGGAAAACGTTTTATGCCACTCGTCACCGAAGGGCCTTCGCTGACACCTGGCTGCTTTTAAATGAACGGAAGTCGAACTCTTCCACACCAGAATCGCTCGTTGGTGGTGTGGAATATAAATTTTACATTCCTGGACCGGAGTTTAATCACCATTTCCCGAACGACTAACTATCAGGAAAGTGCAGAAGAAAGAGAATCACAAATTGAAGAATAATGTATCACCGGCGCGGGAGAAGAGATTTAATGAATAGTTTTATTAATGAAAATTTATGGAAACTTATTCCACCAACCATTGTGGCCGCCGAGGAGCGAAGAAAGTAAAGCTCTGCTGCACCGCGTTTATTGCAATAAATAAATAATGAAATAAGATTTGAGTGGGTAAATTGCATACTGCATCAACTGCTGAGCTGCGGTTGTGAGTATGATTTATTCGAAAAGTTAACGTGAAGCCTTAAAGGAACGTAACCCTCCCCGAAATGGGTCGATAAAGTTCTTCCTCGTGTGCTCCGGTGGTTTGAGAGTCGACATGAAAAGGGAAGCGAACGGTACACGTGGAAACGTGCAATTTTAAATGTAGCAAATGGCATTTGGGTGACCTTTTTCGGATGCAAAAGCGCTCGATGGAGACATTCGAAGGGGAAACAATTAAGAAACTGGTAGATAGAAAGTGTCCTGCTGGCTTCGGCTCGATGCTTCGGCTAACATTAATCAACCAGCGTATGCAACGAAAGAGTGCATTCCGAGAGATTTTAGGGGAAGTTGAGGCAAAATGCTCCCTCTAAGGGTAAAAAGAACACGCTATATTCAAAAGAAAAATTTCCCAAATTACGAACATGCAATTAACGCAATTGACCGAGCCGATTGTTCTATTTTTTAAGATTACAAAAAATCTTAAAAAGGTTTTAGAATCTGTTGTGTACAAAGACCGTCATATGAAGACCGTGTTGACCGTCATATGAAATTAAAAAATAGAATTGTTTCGCATAAACATAACATCGGTGCAGGATGAATATGTATGGTATTTTTGCCGTACATGAACCGCCTTTTTTATTTATAGTCTCTAATTCTCTAAAAATTAGAGAAAACAGTATACTTTTCACTGTTCATTAGTTCGGTAAAAATTGCATTAGTTCATTTTCTAAACGTTTCGAAGTCCGATTCTGGCCTGACGTTTTGAAATATGTACAGGCTGGCCTCGGATTACGTCACTTTATAGGACTTTGACAGCGACGTAAACCGAGGCTGCCTCCCAAAAGTTTATGTCAAATTTCCATGCTTCGGCAAATAAAAGAGCTCAGTAGGGATTAGGCCGACTTTCGTGATACTGTGATACTAGGATAAGCACCACCTAAAAAAGAAATAAAAGCCGAACCCTAATATAAAAAAAATTTCCATGCTTCCACGTTTATAATACCTACTCAAGATTTCCGTTTTTAAGCCCATGTTCGAATCTTCTGTCGTACAAATTGCATTAAATGCATGAGTGAAGAACAAAGTACACTATTATACTCTTCGAACGATTTGTCAAACGACCTAAACCAAGGTCAGCCTGTATATTGAATAGTAGTTACTATAATATACCAATTTATTTATTTTTTCTCTATAAAATTTAAAAGAGGAGGCAAAATTTCGCAAAACCAACGAAGTACTCGGAACGAAGGAAAATTTCATTGGACTTACAAAACACGCTACATGATTGATTTATTTAATTCTTTTAATTCATTTAATTTTCCATGTTCCAGCTAAGCAAGATTCATTTTGCCCCACCGATGCATATTGCCTCCGATTTCCTCTACCTTTATCGCTCGCCGTTGACATATTGCTGGCCTACTTCGTGTGTACTTTTTCAACGTTTGTTCTACCTCTCTACCCGGGTGGTTCGCGTTGGGGATAAGCTACAGCGATTCAGCGATTCGGTGTTTGAACAACGCGAGAAACATTCTGTTTGCCCATCGCGATCGGTACCGTCGTTTGTGGAAGGTACATTCTTCATCCTGCATCCGCAGCACTATTGTCAGCTGGCGCATTTTTATCATCCGTTATTACCCTAACGTGCCCCTTTTGGTGGCCTTCCATTGAGCGGGAAGTAAAATAAAACATCGTTTACATAAAATTTGTCGACAAATAGCCATCCCCAGATAAGCCAATGTTTACACCCGGTGCTAGTTGGAGGAAAAAGTAGCATGATCTCGCAGTGCTGGAAAAGAGATCCATTTCGAAACAACCGAAGGGTTGGTTGTTTGATAAGAAAAGTAAGTTTCTTGTGCACACCCTGAGAAGTAAACCGGTTGAGAAGTTGAGCAACGCATTCATCAAAATTTCTTCACGAGCAGATAAAGTGCAACGGAAAAGACAAACTGTGTCTGCGTTTCGTTTGATAGCTTATTACGGGGTTTCTCTTTTCTGTCACCCCAGGGCGTTAAAATATTAAAAACCACTTACAAAATAACCCTTCTACTCAAGAAAATCAAACACCCACGATATCCTCCTACTTCAACAACATAAGCTAGCTGGAATACAATTGAGCAACGTACGAAAGAAATTGTCCTTCCATTTGTAGCACCATTGTGTGTAGGTTCGGTTGGTTCTGATTTACTTTTTATCATCATGATCTGCGCACGGAATGGCGAAAGAAAGGCCGAAAAGGGCCAGGGTTGGTTGCACAAATCAATGAATCACTTTAAAGTGACACAAAATAAGTACACTTCCATCAAACTGTCGTGCCTTCGGGTAATTTTTCTTACTTTTTTTGTGTCTCGTGGGCACCGAAGAGTCCTTGTAGCAGGCACCAGGAATGGAATATGAAGTAAACTGAAGCAAGCAAAAAAGGCGACCCTTGAAAGCTCATTTTTCACTTGCTGACATGGTACGGATATCCGGATCAAGAATGGGAGGGGAAGGGTGGTTGTTCTGGAGGATTTATTTCCTCTTACTATGTCCATTGTTTGTTCCCTTTTCGATAGCGAGAAAAATGATCTTTGTAAGTCGTCGAAGTTAGCTGACATCATATCAGAAAAATAAGGAAAATGATGCTTGAAGATTTACAGTTATGTTTTATGATTTAAAAAATACTGGGTTAAATAATTTTTGCAAAATAAACAGTCCTTTAAACAACATAACATAACTTAACAGAACTTTTTCAAAAATATTTAAACGAATTTTTCGAAATCATTAAAACTTTAGGTTTTTCAATTTTAAATCTACTAGAATATAATCACTACTTGTATATTTATCTCATTTGAGTTTCCGTTGGAGCTGAAACCGATTGCCAAGAAGAAAGACAATATTTGCTCTGTGACGTTAACAATCGAAAATAGGGGGAAATAGAGTTAAATGCAAGGAAGCACGATAATCGACTACGAGGCGGAATTTCTGAAATCAAATTTACCTCCAACACTGAGGACTTCACAAAAGCTTTTGACAAAGAAGACATTGATGGTACATTCTTGAGCGAACTTTTAGCCGACCTTGTGGAATGTATAAAAAAGGGAAAGTTCTTTCCCTTCACGAACCTTTTTTCTCTTACAGACACTCCTTCGTGTCAGGGGTTTTTCTTGGAGAAAATTGACGTTGCCAGTGTTGTAGCATACATCGGGGAGAAGTCAAATCAGCGCTAATGATGTTTCCGCTGATAACGATGGTGATGGTGCTGACGGTAAGCCGATGTTGATCCTACACCGTCGTCCCGGTGGCAACGTAAAAACGAGCGTTGCAAAAATAAACGAATACCATCAGTGTTACGTTTCGGTGGCACAAAAAACTGACACGCCAGACGCATCACGTTTCCGTTAAGAGATCCCTCGATGGGTGGCTCCGGATAAACGCGGGTGGCTTTAAACGATTCGACATGTCTCTGACAGTGATCAGGGCGACTGACATCATGGCGGCGAAACTCCTCCTTCAGTACCGTACAACAACGAAGAACCGACTTTCGGTCCCCGGGAGATGCGTGAACGTGAGCCCATGCTGTGTCGAGAGTTCGTGCAGCTCTACAACTCTTTGGCGCCATCAATCTCGTATGCTGTTGATGATGCCAACGCTAGACTAAACCGCCGAGTGTCGGTGCACAGCGCAGAGCTTACGTCATGGTTGGGAAGCGCCTCTGGGATGGAATTCAATTTCGGCCAGGGTCGTCTTCTGATTCAATTCATTTACGCTCTACGCCACGCGTCCTTGACATGGCGCATTCCGGGCGCAACTTTCGATGGCGACGAGCGTTCAGTGAAGGCATACTGCAGAACAGATCGATAGGAAGAAGCCATTCCGATGGGGAACGGTTTGGCAAAGCGAACCATGAACGGACCAAACTAAAAGCGATAAACGAGATACGGATTTTTCTATACCACTCCCAGTTGGATGAATTTGCATAAACCAGTCCGTGCCGGGAAACAGGATTAATATTTTCCATGTTGACCATCGCGAGAGAAACAGGTTGTGGAACAGATTGAGTTAGTTTTGGGTTTTGTTGTTAAGAACATTCTAGAAGCGATTGTCCACTGGGCTTGAAATCCAGGTTAAATACCAAACAAGTGGTGGCTTTTTAAAAATCTGTTTCAGTGAATAAGCTGAATTAAACAGTACTTACTATCTCAGATTAATTTATATAACTTTGGAAGTAATAAACTTCAACTCTACTTCTTAGCTCAAAGCAGATTGCACTGAAGATATCTCCACCAATATTGGATGAAATTCAGCTCTTCTCCATGCTGTTGCTTCCGCTCGTAACACTAATCAAAATATACTACCGGAAATGTTAACCGGGGGCAATATTGGCTCGGTTTGGGTTATGTGTACATCCTAAAGAGCCGTGCGCCTCAAGGGATCGGACGAACGCCTACGCTCGTTATCCATTATGGCCTGGAGGAGCTTAAGACCCCCGAAAGGGAGGCGCAATGGGAAATGAACGAATCAACGGGTGCACACAAGTGCAGAGTCACTAATCTATCCCCGTGGTGTACCGACGGGCGGAGTCTGGATGGTCAAACACTCGATTAAGATTCGTTGCACGAACGGTGGGTTTTTCGTTCGTCAGTCCATCGGAACAAGTGCAGTGCCGTAGGTGGACGTTCAGCCTCAAGGGGTAGCATGTCCAAAACCATAAAATAAAAAGCAATATAAGCGGCGAGTGGTGAGATGGGGATGGACCAAGCAGATTCATGAAAGAAAAAGTACACAAAAGCACGTTCTTCTTGACAATACCATATTTTTCCTTCATACAATATGATGAACGCATTCCGAAAGTTAAAATTCGCGAACCGGTTTTGGAAGTTATTTTTAGAGGTAACAAGAAACCTCGAATCGGATAACGCACTCGAAACGTTTACGTTATCGCTATATGGTCACAGACAAGGAGAAGTGTGGTCTTCTTTCACACCGCACAGCTTCAGGTCGATAAATTTAGCTTAAGCACGTCAAACAGCATTGCGTTTGGTGCTGAGAAGGAAAGAAAAAATTCATCCCACTGTGGAATGTACGAATTTTGCATATTTTTGGTCCATAAGAGTCTCAGTAAGCGACACACCACAAACCTCAGCAGAATGTCACCCGGATCGACCATGGTGTCAATGTGGTTCAACGTTCTGGTTTCATAAACTGCTCACCCTGCATATTCGGACCGTTGGATGGGCTAGGAATGGCTCAGATGTCGTAAGAATCTGTTGCCTTCCTTTTTCGTGGTCTCGTCCTGGCATGGAGAACGGGATCACTAGCGGGGGTCTTAATTAATAAGCACCATAAGCACACCCAAGCCACTTCTTCTCGGTGCCATGAAGGGCCCTATGCGATGTGTAATTCTGAAATGTAGATGCTGCCATATTGGTTCGACGGTAGATGGTATGCAAAAGCCGGTATTGCGCTAAGGGGTTTTTTAGTTTTGGTCACTGGTGAAGCTACCGGTTAATTCCAGATCATGTCTCACACAGCACTGCACTTGACACCCGTGGCAAACGGGGAAAAAAGAAGGGAAGAGGAAACCCCTTGAAACGTTGTTGTGCATAATTTTTCACTTTGCGTCCACTCGGTGTGCACTGGACTGGGATGGGGATGAGCCTGAAGATGCGCGGTGTGACGTTACACATGACGTAACGTGGTTTCAACTCTTCTGCAACAAAGCATGTCATTGCCAATCTCTTTCCGTTGCCTGGCAACAGGTACGGTATGGTGACCCTGGTGCTGGTTCTTCTGCAGTCGTTAGGTGAACATAAATTATGTCATACTGTTACGCTCATTAAACATTCAACAGTTTTTTTAGACGCTCTGTGATCCATTCATTTGCATCTCCCGACGACGCTGGGTCCAGTTAGAGGTAGTTTTGTGAAGGTAAGCAAAATTCAAATTATCGCAAAAGAATATTAGTACACAGCGTACTTTGACTTGTTCATTTTTCACCTCAAGGTTTGTTTTTAACCTTTTCATCGCAGGAGGCGATGGCAGCACTCGCACCGAACACGACAAACAACTCGTCTTCCCGTGGCAATTCGAACAACGAAGAAGTTCGCTTATCGCAAAAGTCTTTCGAAAAAGAAAATTCTGCTAATGCGCAACCGATGGCGGATAATGGTCACGTTGACGGTTGGCCTTGCTCGGAGGGTGCAGCAGCAAGCGTGAAATGGGACAGAGAACGGTTTGACATTCGGCGCCCTTACGAACGGAAAGAGTACGACCGTCCGCACCGTGCGTTGCCGAACTATTTGGCCGCCTTCGAGGGACTCAACGTGAAGCCACAGAAATGTTGCACACCGAACGCGTTCGCCAGGCGTACACCGATAGAGGAAGTGTTTCACAAGCGCAACCGGACAAATGTTTGTCCAACGGAAGCGCCACGACCGTTGGAGGATTGCGTTGATGATGTGGTCGTTGCAGGGAATGTTAGTTCCAGTGGAAGTGCGTATGATTCTGAACAGGACGACGTGGAAGATGAGGAAGAGGTGAAGGAAGAGGAGCAGGAAAAAACTGTCCACGAGAGGAGGATATCGAAGGAGTGCTGCAAGACATTCTTCCGAGCAAGGCGTGCTTTGCTGAGAAGCGAACTTTTCGACAAATATTTCAACCGACCACAAAGTCCTGTGAACGAGAGCGAATCAGATGACACCGTTGAAGAGTTTGAACAGATTGTGTCTGTAAAGAAACAGCTTGAACCTGAGCAGCATGACCTAGTTGAATCTTCCGAACAGCTAGAAGACAGTTCCTGTTCGATAAGTTCCTACAAACCGCCGGAGATTGTCCATAAAGAAAACAAACCTGCGGCCATTGAAGTTCAGGAACAGTTTCTGGACAGAATGCGGGTCCACTACCTGGCGCGGTTCGATCGAATCAAGGAGCAAATGGAAGAAGCGGAACGGGACCGTCACAAACAGCCCGAGCCATTCGACGGGGAAAACTATATGGCCGAATATCCTGCTCCGGACATTAGGAATGAAGGGAAAGCACGCTTTCGGGAGTCTCTTGAGAAGCGTTTGGCGGAGTTGAACAAACTTCAGGAGCGTCCCGTGCGCCAGTATCCAACGACGGTGAAACAGTTTGCGAAATACAAGGAAGGGCTGATGGAAAGCAGGCGTAAACTGCGCGATGAGGCGGCATTGGTTGAAGATTACTTTCGTAAAACCGACGCACCAAGGGAGATTCCCGAGGCGAAGCTAGAGGTTAAACGTTTTCGATTGGCAGACTTTGAAATCTCCCCAGAGGACGTCGATTCCGACGTGGAACCGGAGTCTCGTCCGGCAGAACCGTTGGTTTACCACACCTGCATGACACGGGACGAATGGGGTCACTGGATGGCGCATAGCACAAGGCTCGAGAAGCTGAAACTACCGAAAGTCAGTGTGGCTCGAGTTCCGGTGGTGGTGCAAAAGTGCCACGAGAGTCCAATCCGTGCGTACATCGAGGGTCGCCTCGGTGGACCTTCCCGCGACACGACGTCGCCGACGGTGGGCAACGAAAAGAAGAAGCAGGAACAACATCGTCGGTCGAAAAAGATTATCCATTCCGTGCGAGCCGCGTGCTCACCACGTCCGACCATGCGTGATCTGCTCTTTGACCCGGTGCCCAATCCCGAGCCGCTGGATTTCGTGCCGTACAATGCAACACTCCGACCATATTCGGACATCGTCGAGGAACGTCTTCGCATCGGCAAAGGGCAGCGGAAGGTCCAACGGCAGCTACGCAAGAGCCGGATGCGATGGATTGAGAAGCTTGTCGACGAGATCTGCCGTCGGAGGAGAGACTAGCGGCTTTGAGCGGATATGGTGGAAGGGACGGCATGGAATACCTTCCAAATATCCAACTCCCTCTAAGTGTCCCTCACGGCCGTTTGGAGCTACGGTTGAGAGGTTGTTGTTACCAGACGACATGTCATGGCGCCTTTTTTGGAGAAACTTTGGAAGTGACCTCAACCAAAGCCGGAGCCTGCACGGTGAAGTCCCAGGAGGAATCGATCAATAGATCGGCTTTCGGGTGCCGGTTACTGGTTGTTGTGATGAATTTGCCGTGTCTGGGGATGCTGCCTGTTCGGGTTGAAGTTTTCTTCCAGCCGTTTGGCCTGGCCTTATGACAACCGTCATAAATCTCTCAGTGAAAGAGAAACGAGGCGGTACAGATAAAATCCAATGTTCAACAAATTGATATGCTAATGGTGCACATTCTCTCCGCTCTTCGATCGATCGGTATGTTTTCCATTTTGTAGAAGAAGAAAATATGTTTTGAGATGATTTGTGACCAATGTTGTTTCCACCTTTCTTCCTTTAGATGACTGTTTTGGTCAATGACGAATCGAAAGCGAATCGAGGGGAAGCATTTTCCCACTCCCCGATGTAGTAGGAGATGTGAACGTAGACAGACAAAATTATCCATGGTCGAACTAGTTTATCCAACATGTTGTGTGATACTCCCGGCACACCACCGTTATTCATCATTAATCCGATACACATGACAAGGTTTGTAGAATTAATGCAGAATGGGAGTTTTATTATCATTTCTTGGGAGATATTTATATCCTCTGACCTCGTATAACTAGCGTCGGGGTCTTTGACGGACAACAAACAATTTGCTTCGCTTTCTTCGACAGACAGAGTAGTGTTGTTGTTGCCAAATCGATTAGGTGGCAAAATTCATTATCCACAAATTTGGTCAGCGCACATATGTACGTTCTCGAGGTAATAAATTGATTCCGCTATGGTTACGTTGCGCGAACATCTGGTCGATAAGGGAGAACACGCCTAAGCCCGGCAGGAGGACATGCTTCATTGTGGAATCTAATGTAATAAAATTTCGGCACCCATTACGGGAACTCCTTCATTTTCGCACCCCCTGCTGCGACCTCCGTTGAGGGACCCGGTTCCGGTGCGCCTAGAAGGGAGAAAACTGGGCAAAGGTCAACCCAGTGTCGAGGTTGTTAAATCATTCGACATACCGCCCAATTTAGTGCTAACTTGTCTAATTCAATTAGGTGTCCCGTAGGGGTTTACCGATGGATGGACATTACCGACCCGAAAATCCAAACAAAAATCCGTTACCAGACTTGTTTTAGGATGCGCAGTCGCATGCGGGAGAATAAATCAGGCGTAATTTCGACTGCCGCTTGAGGTGCTCTTGTACGTTGTAATATTTTTCGACAGTTCCGGTCGAACTTCCGCGGGTCCAAATGAATCCGGTGCTGCTCGTGGCCGTTAATCCGAGGCCCGGACATCGAATGGACGCGTGGCACGGCGCCGTTCAGAAGCGACGGCCTCGAATCCGGTACCGTACGCTAGAGGAACTATTTAATTTTCCATATTTACCCTATGGCTTCCTGCGGCTGGTCGGCGGCGCAATTAAGTTTCACCCTCCAAGCCTGCGACTCGGACGGACATCACGGGTTTTGTTTGTCCCGTTTTGCTCGAGGAATCGAATGTCGCTTTCAAAGCCGAGGGGGGGTTTGTGTACGATTTGAAAAACGGACATTAGATGGCCAGTTCCCTACGCGTTCCTTAGGCCGCCCTCGGGAACGCGGGATCGATACCGTCCCACCACAAAGCCGTAATGGGTTAGGGGCTCGAATTTCCTTTTTTTTGCCATTTGCCCATGGAAATCTAATCCGCTCACCCGTTTAGCTTCCCTCTGACCCGCGCCCGCTGTTTGAAGCGGTCCCTTTCCTGAGAGCGTGATGGTGTGAAATGTAAACACTCGAGTAATGCGCGCCAGCATTACATTGTCCCGGGCAGGGCAAAGTTCCGAAAGGTTCTCCTTCCGCCACGAATTGTTTGAACATGTAATTGGAATTTGAAAATTAATTCTTATTACTATCCTCGGCTAAGCCGGGACACGAACATTTCGGACTGCAACGGCTCCAGTGGAAAGTGGAGGCAAATACTTTGTGCATATATGCACCCAAAAGGCAGCATAACGCACGCTGTCGAAGTAAAAAGGAGCTACAAGGGCATTCGGTGGGCTTAAGAGGAACCATTCGAACAACTCATAATAAATGCCATGGTCATTATGGTCCGGCTGCCGTTGCTGCCTGCTGTAATCGGAGAAGATTCAAATCCTAGTGCCGAACGGTCGTCGGCAGTGGTCATTTACCAGACGTGCGACCCGCAGTGGGACGTGTGAGAGAAAGTAAATAGAAATGGAAACGGTTGCGTTGTCCGGATTTTTTCCTTTTCCACCGTGGATATACATTTAGGAAACACTCGGCCATTTTTCATTCACACTCAAGAGGCCGGGGATGGATAGCATGTTCAGGGTCTCTTGAACGGCTGGAGTTCTAGGATTTCCTCTGAGTTTCAAGTGGTTCATACTCATATGATATCTTAGCAAAGGTGTTGAAACTCATAAAATATCATGTTTCTATTCGAATGATTTAAAATAGTTCTGAGTGTTTTATCGCCATATATTTTAATTTACAGTATGATTAATCATTTTTCTGCAATCGAAAGAGTAAATAAATCAAACCAACACTTCCAAGGTTACCAAATATGCGTGCCAGTGAGTTACTGATTTTCATGGCCATGTTTGACACGAAATACACAAATATTCAAACACAAAGTGAAAATTTATTGAATTTAACATGGTAATTCAGTGGTGCTTGACAAGAAATCTCAATCACTCGACCACCGTTTTCATATATCCCTTCCTCATGTGTCCACCTCTCGCTGTTTCCTGTCTACCGTGACCGAGGGCAGTAAATCTTTTCCAGCGTTTTCCTCCACTCCCACCAACTTTTGAAACGGTTGACATTCAACCACAGGCGTCACCGTGACGTCCCTTCCAGAAGTCAGGTTGCGGTTTTTCCCCTAGAAAAGTTCTTTTTTTGAAAATACCATCGACGGAAAGAACACGTCCGGGAATGACGGTTAATTGTGTCCTTCGTTTTGAGGTTTTTGCTAGCGGTACTTCATTACACAATCATGAACGGTTCGACCACCCACCAACCCGTCGGGTTAATGTTGCGAAGAAGTGCTCAACGAACTACAAGTGGTGACCATTTCATCGGTTATTTGTGTCTTCCTTTTGTTTTCTCCCGTGTCTCGATCCTGCCGAAGTCGGGCGGAAAACAAATGCTGCCCATCATCATCATCATCGTCCCATTAGATAATTGACTCAATCAAGCATTTTCTCTCCTTCTAAAAATGGACACTAACGGAAAACGGCGTGGAACATCCAATCCCGATGTCCGTTTGTCTTTTTATTAATGACCGGTTTTTAGGGACGGCCCTTTTTCATGGGAGATATTCTTCCACAGATGAACGATCAAAGCGACACCAGATATAAAAATCTAGTAGCCATCCAAGAGATCATCTTTGTGAAGAGGGTATCTGGTTTTAGGATGGCACTCTGTCTGTTAATTTTGTTAAACTAATGACATTCCTCGGGGATTCTATGACATATGTTAAGAGATCCAAAAGAGGCATAAATCGTAGGCAACTTTATGTTTCCCGGAACATATGATATCCGACCGTATCGTACCAAAGCCATCTGCTTGTTACGGTGTTCGATGTACACCGTTGGCCGTCGGAGTTTATGTTGCTACCGTATGCCACGCTCTTCCCAGCGGCTTAGAACGTAAACCGAGACTGCCGGATCACTAGGCTCGTCATAGTACCAGATCCGACCTTGAGCTCATTTTGTCGAAAGAGAACCGTAGCAAAAGTTTCTAATCAACTTACACCTCGTACAGGCAGCCTTCCCATCGGATAGTCTCGTGGCCCGAGCGGATGAACGCGATTTCCGCTTCCCGTCTCCAGCCGCGTCGTCGATTATTCGGTTCCATGGGTTGTTCCGTTGGCGTACCGTTGTTTATTTTTGGTCCATGATCGAGTTTTTTGGGGCGTCCCGGATGCCTCGGGGAAAACCCTCCATACCCGGCGTTCACGGTTCTAAGTGGTTTATTTCGGTTGAAATCGAATTTAAATTGGTTCTTCCTCATTCATGACGCAGTGAGTTTCCGGCGAGGAACAAACCTCTGCTAAGGGCTTCATAAAGGAACGTGGGATGTTGGTAGGAAAAGTGTCGTTAATTGTGAGAGGGAAGCAACGAGTGGGGGTGTACCGCTCCCATCCACTTCCGACCGCTAGAGTTTGTGGAACGGGATTTGTCTGAGTCCTTCTTTATCCCTCGCCGTCTGTCTGACACGGTTTGAAGTACGTAAATCAATTTTGATGGAAAAGTTAGTCCGTGGCGGGCGAATAAAGCAATACTGTGATTAACCGACTGTATTTAAGGTGAGGCCGAAACGGGAAGAGATAGGAGCTAAACCGTTTTCGGAAGTTGTGACTAAAACGATTACCTCGAACGAGTCATCCCACCTTCGACACACACTTTCGTGAGCTATCACCGTAAGCGTTTAGGTAAGTGCGTGTTCGAATGACAACTTATCATACCGTTTTATCATTATTAAAAGGGCATTTGGGGATTAGACACAAACTTTCCATAGTGACCGTCTGGCACGAAAGAAATTCTGAAGCGAAGAAGTTCAGCAGAGTGAACTTTGGCTGTAGAAAAGTTGAAGGATACAAAATCTTTTCGTAACAGCTGCTTCATAACCGTCCTCTGCTAGCGTTACGTTCTAGGTAACGTTAGACAGAACGTCCGCATGGCACACGCTATTCACAACCACCTGCCCGTCCCTGTCAGTCGGCATCTTGTTACGAACGGATCGTGTCTCAAGTTGTTTCTTCCTCAATTGTTTCCCGCCTCTCAACCGTGCAGCAACCATCGGCGGCATCTGGAGCCCCTTGGTGACGACGAATAAATTAAAAAGACGAGTAACATTTATGACTACTCACTTCAGTTTGATCGCGTTCCGCTCGTTGCGCCGGATTGACGCGTCATTAGATGGCAACACGGGGTCCGGGGTCTCTGGAGTTGGTCGCGCTCGTGCGTAACACTTGACGCTAGGGGGATCCTCCCTGGGTAATGAATGTCGGCGTTTGTTTTTCGGAACCTAAGACGGAACCTTCACGTCGGTTTGTTTTTTCTTTGCGCCGGGCGCGATATTATCACTGGCGCGTGTTGTGTCGTGTTGTGTTGCTGTCACCTTTTCCAGCGCGCGGGTTAAATGGATACACACCGAGGCCTCTTCACAACAGCTGCGGGGCCTAATACACCAAACGCACAATTCGTGTACCCGGTTTAGAAGAGAAGAACTATCTGCGCAACACAATTCACTTCACTCGGTACGCACAGAACTCGTACGGGGCGCGAAGTGATTCAAACCTCGTTAGGACCGGGCGATTAGACGCACGATTTATAATCCGTTTTCGACTCCGACGTAATCCACGCGGTGCGTTCTATCTTACGCACCTGGCCTGGCCACAACAAACACACATCCAATTCGCGGCTTCAGGGCAGGGCACGCTGATCGCTGTTGGAATTCTGCCGCAAACAGCACATCCGCTGTGAAACAGGAATTCTGAAACAAGCGAGAAATAGACAGATAGAGAAAGAAATGAAAGGTTAGATTAATGATTAGTTATGGATTGCATGGGGGTAGTAATTACCCCCCTGGCAACTTCCCCAAGGGAGCTGAAGCTATGAAAAGGGAATGGAAGCAGAGGGATTCAAACCGTTTCACCACACACTTGGCCCACAGGTGGTTCGTTCCTCGACTTGATCGTGAACTTCATCAAGCATGCGGCCATAATGGGCCGGTGAAGTTCAGGTTCAACGGATTCTCCCCACGCTGGGTGGAGCAATTTCCTTTTCGGTTTCGGATTGATTGGTCGGAAGCGAAGGTACGAAGGTTGGTGGTTGCTATCCCTGAGGACTAGAAGAAATCTCACAAAATAAGCCATAAGCTCGAAGGAGGCAACATGAAGGAGGCAACATGGTGTTGAAAATTTGAATTATATGCCTATAAATCAGTCAATGTACTGACTGAGGGGTTAATGCCAACAACGTTTCTCCCAGTCCAACGATGTGGTTGTAGCAATCCAACTTCAGGTTCAGGTCTTTATGCTAGTCGTCTGGCTGCTGTATGCAAATACCAATCTAATCGATTTGCACTGTTTATCTCATTGCCGTTAGAAATGGAGCTTGAAGGTTAGGTTGAATGTTTCCATTGCAAACACTGCTCCGTTCGATTTCAATTAGCAGAACCGCAGAGACAGAGATATACGCTTATTCGTGACCGAACGTCGATTTCTCTTTCTCTCTAATCCCATGATTCTGGTGCTTTCAAAACGAACGTTCCTATCGCCTACAGATGACGTTCTAATCGAGAAACATTTTGAATGCACACTTCACTGGATTAACTAATGCATTCGATAAGCAAATTCTGGTATTGATTTCTCTTCCGTTTTTCTTAAGTTTCTCGGTGCGTCATCCCAATCATTTGGAGCAGCAGCACCATCATCGTCATCTTGCTAATGAACCACCATCGATTCAGATTGGTTCGGTTTCATTTTAGTACAATTGTCGTCCAGCATTTCGTAATCGGAATGATCTCACCCTGGTCGCTTTCACAGGTCACGGGACCTTCCTGTCCTTCCTTTGGGTGCTATTTATGAGACGGACAATTCAAATGAAATGCATTCTGGCCGAGGTCATGCAATGCAATGGTTGCATGGTGAGTTTCCATTTGTATGCATGCCATCGAAAGCGACCGTTTTCCGTCCAGACGGTGATTGCCGTTCCGTGTTTGGCCCAAGAAATGGGGAGAACCAACGGACCCCGGAAGTGGAACTCTTACGAAGTCATGCAAGGATATCTCTCCCGGGTGCCCATTCGAGGTGACATACATGTTGGTCTACCCCTTGGACTTCCCTTGACTTCTTTTGTAGCCGGTTCGTTGAGTTTTTAGAGCCAGCATTTTTATTGAAACGAACCACACAAATTTGCTTTCCGAAACGCACAATCATGCCACACCATGTATGCATTTGATGCCCGGGCCCGATAGTTTGACCGGGTCGTCCGGGCCTACGGTCCGGTCATTTGAATTAATTGAAATGCCGCACCAATGTTGTCCTAGATCATTTTGCAAGCCACCACCAGCGTCTCGGAGTGCATAAGAATTAGCCGACTGCATGAGTGAAGCGTTGGGAGGTAGAAAAAAGGTCGGACCGGAGAGCATGAGACCGATAAAAGAGCACGACTTATGAGAACTGCGGATTATGACATCATCGACGCCTCGGTTTGCTCGGTGGAGAAAAAGATTAAACTAAAACGAGGTTAATACAACCGGAGCGACAGATATGACTTGCGAACGAATGTCTCCGAGATGGAGAAACAGAAACCTAGATGTTGCAGCCGATAGGCCTTAATTTTTCGTCGAGGTCTCCATCCCCTTGGAACTGCAACCTACCGCTAGAAGAGACTTATGCTATAAGAGACGGTCAGGCATTTTATTTCGTCATTCAGTTTGTTGCACTTTAGGAGTTCTCAGTGCGGGGAGTTGTTGCTCCCAATTACGACGATAAAAATGCATTTGCAAATTCCACCCCAGCTGCTCCGTTTGATCATCAGTAGGCACAATTTGCGTCTAGGATGAGTTCACATCGCACGGAGAAGGGAAGGTGCACTCATTTCAGGCAATTTCCGACCTCGTCTATCGATTGTGACGATGTGATAAAATGGCGTTTTAACGTATACCCTTGGAGAGCGGCGAGATTAAGTGGTATGTGTACCGTTTTTTTTCACCATTAACGCGCCAACTATCGCCTTAGTATCATTGCATCTGCAAGGACAGCGAGTGGAGTGTTATAACATTCTTCTCATTTCCTTCGCGCGGTTCTTCTACTGAACCACTGCACTGTGATCACGTCAGAGGCCAGCCGGTCGACGATTGTGATAGTAGCAATTGCCAGTTGCAATGCAATTACGTGCAAATGCCAACGAAGGCAAAAACGTCCACCCCTTCCCGATGGCGGGCGGGCCACTGAACCAATAAATTCTTGAATTAATTAGATGACTTGGAATGACGGGCCTGGAGACCAGGCTCGGGGCGAGCGTCAGCAGGAGAATCAGGTGGCATGGAAATGCGGATCTTATGAGGTGTCTTGTTCGTTTCATGCACTCTCTCAGGTCTTGGAGCTCTAGAGTATTCAATTAATTTTTGTGTTAAGTATTCTTGATGGAAGAAATAAGAGTATCGGGAACGAAATACTGCAGGATGAGGACAGGGAACCCCGTATCCCTGGAGCTTTTAGAAATAAAGTAGCTGCTTCATCATCCATTAATAAAGGGATGGCGAGCATGTCAATATTGAACAGGAGTTCGCCCCCAGAAGGCCGTCCGTTATTAGCCTAACCTCAATTTCACCGGCATTGAAACGCAGTGCAGTGTCATATCGATGATCACCAAGAGTTGCAGGCGACGTTACGCCACAATGACATTACGGGAATTGACTGCCGTTGGTGTTGTCCGGTGCTGTTAGCAGGTATTACCAGTACAAACCACATATGCTCATTGCAGCTACTGCTGTGTGCCGACAGCTACATGGCGCATTTGAACTATTTTATTTATGTACACAAGCCCAGCAGGCGCCACCGTGGGGCCTCGTCTGTTCGATCCTTCGACATCACCAGCACTTAGTATGTGAGTGTGTGCGTGTGTGTATGAGCGGCAAGGTCGTTCGGTGGAAATAATTTCCATACGACCACACCATGCGCATCCTTCCTGCATGGTTCCCACAATGAATCCATGTTGTTGACGTCAGCCTCAGATACTAGTTTCATAAAGCGCAGGACTAATAGCAGGGAGTGGTGATGGTGCAAGTCAAAAAGGCACTAGTTCTTCCACTAGGCTGATTGGAGCTGATGTTATCGATAAAAATAACCTAAGTGAAACTGACGGATATATTAAGGCTTTGGCAAGAAAAAGCAACTCTCCTTCCTACGCGATTCACCAACGGGGATGTTGTGGTCAGGAACATAGTTCAATAACTTTGCCAATGCCAATCCCAGATGAGATGCGGCTTACGAGCTCATCGACGATGTTCGTGTGGTTGATTATGCAAGTTCAGCCATTGCTGTTGTAAAGCACGTTTAGCTTTTAGCATTTAAGCCTGCACAGAAAGTCGTTAACACAAAGGGTGGGCTATGCTGATCGTGATGATAAAATACGACTGTTTCTGTTTGCGCCGCCGATCGGAAAGCGGGATAAGAGGTTGTTGAATTTTGCGCCCTCTGGAAGAGTGTATGAACTGAAGGATCTCTTTCAAAGTGGGGGGCAGGCTTGATGGACGGCAGCAACCAGGGGAAAAAGAAAAGACACCAAACTCATACTTCACTTCCTCCAAGGGCAGGGAGGAAATGGCTTGAAAAAAAATGATACGTAATTTATGCCTTCCGCCCACGCGATGGACGGGTGTTCCGTACGCAACCTGGGCCCATCACCCAAAACTGCTACATTGTAGCCTCGCGTTTTGTGTGTGTGTGTGCCTGTTCTGTCACTTGAAGGCATTAATTTATTTATTTATATTTTTCTTCTGTCACTCTGGGCGGCCCATGGAGTTTTTTTTCGGGTCGTGTTTTTAACGGTTATTCCCGTGTACAGTGTTACCCGGAGTTCTCAGCATTACTTGAAGACCACAGCATGATTGCCATAACTGGAGCGATCGTATGATTTATTCTTCGAATTCGGTAAGGTCGTAATCCTTTACTCGTCGACGGGGTATCATTGCAAGAGAAAGGCAACACAGTTTAAAGGTATAATTTCAGAAACAAATTGCATTCACTGCGGGATGCCGGAGAAAATATAAATCAATCCCTCCAATCAGTCTCTTCACGAGAAGAGCAGAGAAATAGGAGAATGATAAAGTTGATAAAACTATACATACAGATGAACATAATATATCGTTCCACCAAATTCGTAAGCTAATAAAGTGGTAGGTGTTTAGATAGGCCCTTCGTTCCACAAACATGTTAATTAAAGAAACATTCCTTAACATCTTTCTTATCTGTCCAACAAATCAAAACAAACTATCGACAGATTTTGAAGTGGTCAAATGCCGCCAAGCTGATCGACGCGATCGAATCATTCGTGAGAACCCTTCCCGATCGAGATATGATAATTCTCGACCGTATATCCTTTGCATGACAATTCAGTGAGAATGTCCGACCGGGACTCCTCACCGTCGCCGTCGAACCAACTGTTGCGACCAGATTTATCAACTCATTGACTGTGATAATATTTACTCCGGTGACAGTTTGGGCAAACATAAACTTTGGACCTACATCCTGGCAAATGGCGTTCTTGAAGCTGACGTCTTCACTCGAAGCCGAGCCGATGCCGAAGAGAAGATAAAACGCCGCTGTTCGGTGCCATGTAATCTAAACCTAAAGTCAACCGGACGATGCATTTGTTGCCGGTCGAGGTGAGAGAGGTGTGAGAAATTAATATTCAAAAGGTTCACCTCAACCCAACCGACATTTGGACACCGTGAACCCATCCATCTCCGGTTGGACCTCCTCGGGAAAGTTGTTGGAAAGGTGGTTAGAGTTTCGAATTCTGGTGAACAGAAGAGCTTGCACAACCCAAACTGTTCCCAAATGGTCACAGAATGTTTCCCTGTGTTTGCTGAGGGAATTTGCTCTTTAAACTTTTTCCCCCACCGGAACTTCCATTTCTCCCAAAAACCCAACGTTCCATGCGTGTGAGCTCCGGTGGGAAGACTCCGGGCAAATCCGGTTTATTTTTTGGCAAACCGGTAAGTGCACTTCATCCCACTCAACTTACATTCCAGAGCGCGTACGGCAGGCAACAATTGGGGTTTTTGGGTTGTGTTAAAATGGTTAAATGGCTCTCCCTCCCGCTGTGAACGGGAATATAAAACCACATTTCCTACGTGGCGTTGCGGTACGGTGTACTCCTTGTGACGTTACATCTACAGGAGCCCTAGTCGGGCTGGATGAGCAGCATCCCCAACAAGCAAATAATAAACGAAAATTAGATAAGGGATCAGCAAGCAAAAAGTGCAAACACGGCACACCAGGGGTTGAGGTGAGATCCCTGGTCCTCGCACCAGAACAGGAGAAATGTTTTAATTTTGTACAACAAAATTCCACACCTTGAACTTTGCAGCTTCCCGTGTCGTGTGTTGACACGGGTTTTACGTCTGTTGTTACTTTATCTCGTCAAACTAGGGCGGACGTGTTTGTGTATTGGGGGGGTTTGAAAATGGTGGTGGTTTGGGTTTTTATAACATTTCAGCAATTTTTATTCCGAGTGGAAGCTATGTAAACATCGGCAATAAAGCACTTAAGCCTCATGTCTCTCAGTAGCGAGCAGCAAAGGTATTCGGTTATTCGAGATCCCGTAAATGTGACATTCTTTTTTCCGATTGTCAACCAACGGTTCAACGGATGATGGGCCAGAAAACTACAGCTTCACGGCTCTCTATCGCACTCACTTTAAAGCGGATAATCTGCTCTCGGGCACGTTTAACGACCGGCCGCATCGCGTGTGGGTGATGGTACCGGATTAAGTGGACTGCAGGCCGGAGACAGGCAGCAGACGCAGACCTGCCAGAGGTAAAGCACATCGTTTGTTGGTTGATTTAAAATTCAAATTCTATCAGAAGCCAGCGCAAAGACGCTGATGACGCGCAAAGAAAGCATCAGAAGTGGACGGTTGAACTTCGGCAGAGATTCGGGGAGGAACTAGAACCAGAGAGCAAGCCAGAGTTACAGTTGTGGCAAACAGGCAAATTGACTGAGTCAATAAACAATCAACCACGAGCCGCGAGCTGAGCCAATAGAAAGCTGAGGAGCTAGAGATGGTGAAAGGCACTGGAAGAAAACGTTTTATTGCACGTGGGCGCGTTTTTTCCCAATTCTCCAAATGGTGAAGGTTTATGGATTCTTTTAGTGTTAAATTATATACGAGCCGGTATGGAGAAAGATTCTAAAGCACGTGAAAAACCATCCGGAAACAAAAGAGATTACACCGGAAACCGTTTTTCGAGTGGGTCATGACCTTTTTCTCCTAGTTGGTACATTTCCTTCCATTTCGGTCCGATTAGTCACTTTGGAAGTCAACGGCAGCTGACCCTTTCTGCTCGGGGGTGATGACAAACTGGACCTTGCTCCCTTTTTTCTGATTATCTTTCCAAATTCATTTCCTTCACGATTGGGCTCCGGTGTCGGGGAGAAAAACGGACCAAGGATAAGCATAAATTGGTCATAATTTGCTCCGAGGGTTAATTTGATGAGGCCCAAAAGGGTTGCCGTATCCGAGTTTTCAAAGTTGTGAAGGGGTGGATGTTTTGTATCTGAATTATGTTTTATCATATCTTTATTTAAGCCAAGTATGAATAATTTAACTCCGGTGTGAAGACATCAATCGGACTAAGCAGAAGGTGGTGTTGATAATGAAGATATTATCATCAACTCCAAGAGGAAATGAAAGTGTAAATAGATCTGCAAACTGATAATTATCAAAGGGATGATATTATTTAGGGATAAAGTTACTTGATGTGAATAATAATGTTATTCTGATGTCATATCTACAACGTTTAAACTAAAATCTTAAAATAATTTATCAGATATCTTTCTTTGCGGTAAAACCAAACAATGTCACCAGCACCTTCTAAACCTTTCCCCGATTGAAAGATATTCTAATGAAACATTCAAATACTTTGTTATCCTCCCGTAGACAATGGAAAAATTCACCACGCATCGCATCAGTATCGCCACAAACGATCGATTGGTGGTTGATTATTCAAACCGCAGCACTCATTAGCCGCTCCGAAAGTGATATTCCATGTTTACCAACTCATTCGCTATGCCCCGGTGGACTCGTGCCGTGCGGACAACGCTTCGTGAATAAATTAACACTTGCCGGGATTTTGATGGACGAAAACTGATCACAGCTGTGAGGCTCGCGAGCCACTCGGGAAGTTGTAGTAACCACTTCCGCTCGAACAGCTCGGACAGTCTTTCACACACGTGACACATGAGAATCTTGATTGTGCGGCTGGGAAATACACCCCGAGGGCCGCTCGAAGAGATTCAATCGAAGAAATAATTTAGTCGTAAAACGGACGATCGTGTGTAATTTGTGGGAAAAAGGCATCCGATCTCTTTCCTTCAGCGGGGGTTCCGGGCAGCTCGAGGAAACGATAATCTAAATTAAACCCGTTAGGAAAAGTGTCGTGGTTATTAGTCAGCGCGCTTTCGGGCTGTCCACTTTCATCTGACTTTCCGAATGGACGCTGAAGCGGGAAAAGAAACCATCCAGCGACACGAGAAGAGAATGTTAGAGAAAACAGGAAACCACCCAGTATGAGGTGGTGGTTTAAATCGTCGAAATGGTTTCCGGTACAGCGAAAATGTATCCCACCGCAGTGTAAGAGGTGTGTCTTCAGCAGGCTCAAGATAAATCTCTGTGTGCTGAACAATCACGTCCGTTCAAGTGATCTAAATATGTCAAATAAGAAGAGAGAGAAAGGATAACAAATCACGTAGGCAAATCGAGCATAACGAGCGTTGTACGATGTTTTTCATCGTTTTTCGGGCTCCCCAGTTTTGCTGGAGGGGCAAGAGTCACTTAATGGTTTGTCGATTGGTTGCGCCTCAACTTCCAGTATCCATCCGGTTGACAGATGAAATAACGGCAAAAAATCTACCAATTCTCTTTTTCCCCTCTTGTCACGAGAACGTTATTTGAAGAGAGCTTGGAAGGCGCACATCAGCGGACCCGCTAGAAGCTTCCCAGGATTGTGGATAGACACCGAGTCGGATCAGTTGAGGAGTAACGGCTCCGATTAAATTCACTAAACATCAAAAGGTTAAGCTTGGGAGACCAGGGTGGCTTTGGATCAAATCCGAGCCTGATCGAAGCGCGATTTTGTCAGACACCCCGGAAGAACCGGTTCGACGACGGGAGAGCACGCAGACACAGCGACCAACGGAATTGACAGTGATTGATTTGGTGGTCGAATGGATTTACATTAAATCGTGAACCGTGGGCGATTAGAGAAAAGGGAACTTTTTTATTTCAAACGAGTTCCCTCTGATAAATGATACGCTTCTAAACATACCCCGATTTTTTTGCGCTTCTATGAAGAACCAGACGATTCCTCCCGCACATTTTTCGTACACGAACTTTTCCTCCCCATTTAGGGGAAGGAAACAGGAGCAAATTGACCACCATCAGCACCGAGTCATAAGTGACTGAGCGTCGAAAAGCAGCGAACCGTTGCGTGCAGCCTAGAGTAAGTGTTTGACAGGGCAAACGAGTCAACAAACATCGCCTTACCGTCCTTTCCGGGGGTACCTTTCAACGGTTCAACACGACGGAAAATTTTGGGGATTTTCCCCAAGTACGACCGTGCGAAAATAACTTAACCATGAATTAGATTATATCCACTTAAGGGTCCACGGCGCTGTTTGCGTTTTTGTTTTTTGTGTAACTTTCTCGATTCATGCTTTGGCGAGCGAGGTATTCTCCCTGTTTTGCTGACAAAGCACGAGTGGGTGACAGTTTGATGAATGTTGCGTCCAGTCTGCAGGCCTCACTGACCCGCAGTGGGTTAAGGAGTATGACCCCGGGAAAGGTTAGCGTGCCGCAGCAATTGGTGTTAATTGAATTGTAATTTATTTCCATTTCTTTTCCATTTCGGGAGCCCCAAAGATGGAATGAAGTTTTGGTTGAATCATGAAGGGAACCATTGTGCAAGAAAAGACTTGTGCCCGGTTATGTGCAATAACTTCCGGTAATTGTTCGACATAGGATACATTGATAACCATTTTGTACGATGTTTAAGTTGGATAAATCTGTTTTTAATAAAGACACAATGTCGAACTTTTAATTTGGATCATCTAAATGAAAAAAATGTTCCCTCTAAATAAAAGCCAAAATTTTGAAATCAAGAAATTTAGGTGACCGTTTAGCCTAATTCAAGATCCAGAGAAGTCATATTCTATTAGGATCAACCCTAATCCTCTGATCTACTGACAATCGGGACCGAATCAACCGCGTCCAATCTTCATTAGCTAGTCGCATGCAACTGAATGCCGGATAAATGGCACTCTAGTTGAAGTGAAAAGGCAAAAGCACATGCCATATCCAGAACCTCCAACGTGCTGCTCCAGAGCGGACTGTGTGGTTTCGACGGTTTGGCAAAAGTTGGCGAGCCGCAATGTCAACGATTACGAGCGCCCTGGCAGTCGAACATCGAGCGAGTTGCCGGACGGAGCGGCGGTGCATGCTTTGCAATTTAGAACAGGGTCTGGGATGTTGTAGGGGACACACACTGTTGGATTGGAAGCGGTCCCAATTCTGCCGTTTTTCGGAGCAGGGCAGTACCTGATGATGGCGGGGGAAGTATTTGCGCGCACACTTCATAAGCACACATAGACAATTGACTTCAATTTAGGTTGAATTTATTTGTCATCAAAGTCGAAAGTGTTAAGCCGTGCTGAACGATCTCTCCTCCGGCTCAGGGGTTCCAGCTGGGAGTACGTCGCAATGGACCCTAGCAACTGTGTCGGCATTGTAGTACACAAGAGCAGCCACAGTAAAATCTGGATGACAGCAAGCCATGTCCAGTCGATGTCGGTGTCCGCCGTAATCCTCTGCATTCAGACTTTGCTACAATGAATGCCAAGGAAGCAGGGTAGTTACGCAAATGTCTTCCTCTGTCAACCCAATCGTAGATGCAACGAAGTCTCCATACAGGTTCTTGAAACATAAAACAAACTCCTTCGGGCAGCGTACTCTTCGCTCTAATCAGAGTCTCGCCCTCCTAACGTTGTCCAGAGCTCGATGACATCGGCAGACGCAAACAACTGGCGGGCGTAGTTAGGCCGTAGTGCCGGTGGTATAAAATGTATGATTTATGTTGCATACATGTAGAAACTCTGTCGAAGAAGAGGCGAAGGAAGAAGCCGGTAGCAAATAACTCTCACCAGACAGATGGGCTGACGTCGGCTTGCATAATACACAATGTGCATGTTTTCACCCACACTGCGGTCTTGGTTAAGGGCGCCCGGAAAGGGGCCTCGTTCCGGTTGAACTATTGATTTAATTGTTGAATCATAAAACTTTAATTCGATTTCAAATAGACGAAGCCCTCGGTCTGAGTTAGTCTAGGGCTGGGATGACGTGGCCCTACTGGAGTTCAACTAGGGCCTTGTTTGCCGGGTGAAATATGGTGCCTATTTAAATCCCACGCCCTGGCTACGGTTCTGCAATTTATTGGTTGAAATATAGTACAACAATGTTGCCATAGAAAGGGGACCATGGGATTGATCGATCGAATAATATTCGTGACGGAGCAATCTTTAAGCATCAGTGACAACAATTCGTTCGAACTATTCTGCAGATACATGTCTCTTGGTGGGTAGTTACACTATTTCGGACACTTACCATCACACCAAGATTCAAGCCCAAACAGAATATATCTCGTAGCAGTTCCTTTTGATTCTTCAACGGCTAACGGTTAGCCATCCAACTCAGTTTGCTCCATTTTGGTTGATTTTGTTTGCCCGATTTTATCAAATCAAGCCAGGCCAGCGTTCTGCCGAAGTCGTGGTTCGTGATGTACAGGGTAGGCCTTGGGGACCATCAAACGCAATCACGAAGGGACCGGTGGACGGTTGGCAAATTGGAAGAGAACGGATTTTTATCTCCCCCTCTCCTGGACCAACGTTTTCTTCGGGTTGAAATTGTTCCCGGGAAAGTTGGTTTTTGGGATGCAGCATCTGCTATTTATGTCAATGTCAATGGACATGATTTACCGTGGTTGCTGTTCTCATTTCCCCAAAACTTGTGCTGGATCATTTATCTTGGCCATATTTATAAGGGTTTCTTTTGGCAAACTAACAAGAATGGGCTGTAACCTTCGATGCTGATTCTTGTATTAAGTTAGGCCTCGTTATAAAGAATGATGATATTTCGGTATGCACATATTCAGATTCTTATCAACTTATGCTACGAGATTCATGGAGCGTCTATGTTTTACGTAAACAGGTCATCAATTTACCTTCTGTTTTATTTACATCCTGCGAGAAAAGGTAGCAGTCTTCGGTAAAAGGGAAAGGTACCTTACTTGCAATCCGCCAAAATAGAATTTGGCGAGAAATGTATAAGTTTGTTTTAAAGTATGCAAATGCGCACGATTACGGACCGAGAAAATTCTACCCATCCTTAGTTTCGTTCCCTGTTTGCTTCATTCGGTCTTTTTCGATTCGAAGGACCTTTAAGACAAACATTTGCCCCTCGACCCCCATTTTCTACCTCGTGTTGGGTTTATCGGGCCGCAAAAAATGTGATCAACATTTACACAAACTTTGCCCTTTTTCAATGGAGTTTCCCCACCTCCACCGAGGAAGGGCAGGAAAATCTGGATCAGCATTTTCCATTGAAACCTGCGATGATGGTGGTGACCTTTTCCCTACCGTCACTCCTCTGTTTGCGTTCTCGCTCGAGATTGATTGTGCCTGATTGTGCTCGGCTCGTTGAGCTTGAGGAGTTGGTGGTTCTTTTATGTTATTACGCGCCCGGCCAGGAGTGTACCACTTGAGCGTCTGTCGGTTTTGGTGATGCTTCAACGCCTGGGCACGACGGCCCCGGGGTGTCCGTCCTGCTATCGGAAGCAACCGCATCTTCTTCGGCGTGCCCTATCCTTCACTCCCCAAGGGTTCGTACTTCCTGTCCCGCCTGCGCTATCGGAGTTTGGGTCGATCGGATGAGTCGAACCGAAGCCGAAAGGGAAGCAACAGGAGCCGTAGCGCAGCACCTTTGACCATAAATCGATGCCCTTCCTGGTGCGATGAGATTGGCCTGCACTAGCAGGAGACCCGCTGGGGGTTGCTAACACACACACATAGCCAAACTATAACCGCCCTGAAGTCTCAGGCGTTGTGTTTGATAAGCGGGGTGTAATGAAATATACCACCAACTGGGGAATGGATGGTATTAAAATTAAAATTACACGAATGGATTGAAGATTACGGTCTCGTGGTGGTTCAACCATGTGGAATATGTGGTGAGTTATATGTTTATCGATTAATTGAAATTTAAACCCACTCACCCTTGGCCTGAGGAAGAACAAAATGCTTGGTGAGAATATTTCACTCGCAAATATTTGTTTTGGGAAGCGAGTTTTAATTACCGGGGCGATTATAACAAACATTCTAGAAATATTCTACTGAGAAGAAAAACCTAGCACATAAATACTCAACTTATTGCGTTGTGGGTCACTCGACGGTCACGAGTATTTTGGGCTTTGATAGGAACAATATTTGTAAACACAAACTCATAGAGATTGCATAATTTAATAAATTGATTACGGCCTCAACCGCGAGTGCTGTTTTGCATTGAAACGACCGTTAACCTTTAACGGCTTTTTTATTGGCAGTTGATAAGGGTTTAAAATAAGATTCGATCCGGTTTTTAGTAGGCTAATTGGTCAACTTTCTCGTCGTTTCCGGAAGACAAAAAAGGTGCCAAAAACTTGTTGTTTTAAAAGCAAAGGTCCTCCGTAGCAACAATTTTATTGGGGGCGATTGGAAATGGAGATTAAACCAACAAGATTGCACTGCTATCGGTACTAGAAGTTTCCTGTGGATTGAGATTTTTTCCAAGCAAATAAAAAATATGTCCGGTAACATTCATACTTACTATGCGTAAATAAACTGACCCCATTTTTTTTAAACATGTCAAAAAGAAAGCATTTCCAGATTTGCTCCAGATTTTCCCAATGGGCAATGAGTTTGGGATGTTCGGGATCATTTTCCCATCGCATTAGCGAGGCCTCGAGTAGCACAATGGGATTGTGGTTTTCGTGGCGCATTTTTCCAGGTGCCAGACGATCGCAACGAACCGTGAACCATTATGTGCATTGTGTCTGCACATGTGTATTGTGTGCCACGCGGCTTAGAATCGGTTTTGGGTTGCAGCATAGACCACCGGGCGAGGCATGTACCTTTTTCCAATCAGGTATCGGACAAATGCCGTTGCCTTCCGTTTAAAAGGTGCGCTAACTGATGCTAAACGGTCGGAATGCGTTGCTGGGCACGTTCATCCACCCACCGCCTGCCGGAAGGGTCCGGTATGTTGCCGAAATAAAAAACAACAACTAATCTCCAACCCGGAAAGGGTACGATTTTTGAATGACCCGAGAAAAGTGAAAAGAAAGACACGCGAAGAAGGCGTGTGCGTGATACGCCATTATATTGAGATTTTTTGTGGTTTCCTACGGGAACCAATGGAGGGGAATGGGCTGTTCATTTTCCGGTTTCCAATTTTGGAAGCCCACACATACACAATAACAGCCCGGAATCCTCTTATGCATCGGGAACGTGATAATTAAATTAGTTTTTTTATTCCTACCACTTCAACACTGCCGCGGATCGTTTTCAATCCATTTAAATACCAACCAAATAAGGCATCGTTCCCGGCGTTGGGTTCCTCAATCAGATGAACTCGTCACGGTTGGAAGAGAAAGGGGGAGGAAATAAGAGAGAAAAAAAAACACCCAGCCCTGTAGTAATTTCCAAAGGTCATCCCAAGCCTTACAAACTCATTCCACTCTTTGTGGCTCTTCGAGCGAACTCGCGCGAGGTCAACGATGCACGCCTCGCGACTACCGCAAGGCAAACGAAATAGAAAAAGAAATGGCAACGCAGTGAGGAGAACAAAAAAAAGAAGGAAAAAAAACTTTCGCGCTACAACAACATCATCATGCGCGGAATGAAGCCAGCAAGAGAAGAAAAGAGAAAGTTAATTGGTGTAAATCAAGTAGGTCGACCCATTGACTACCGGGCCCGAGAAGCTGGAGGCGCCATTTTCCACCGGCATCGTTCATGGGGCAATATGTTTCCCGCTGACCGACTGCCGCCTCCCCACTGCAACCCATCAATGGAGCCCACCTCGCAACCTCCAGCTCCTACATGGTTGACATTGGCTGCAGAAATGCCCTGTTTGACCGGTGTAATTAAATTTTCACCAGCGGGGAAGAATCCGTCCCGTTTTGCTTCCATTCAACGGAATTTTTCCTCCATCCGCACGGTGGACAATTGGGGCTAGCGAGAAATAAATGAAAGAATTTACCGAAAGAAAGCGAAACAACAAAACAGACGGTGAAAAAACTAAGAAACAGGAAAACAACATCATATCAGCATCGAAACACAATGCGAAAATTACCCGCGAAGAAAGTTACTCCGGCCACTGCTCGGATCGTTGCTAAAGTTGGACAGTTAATTGATTTATCGCATTTGGATGCTGCGGCTGTCTGTTGGTCTTGTTCAACAGTTCAACTTCAAACTCCTCCCGGGGACAAAACTCGAAAGCAGCTGGCGGGAAAAGTATGAAAAATGGTTGAATATTTTATTTAATTATTGAGGTTCTATACCGGTTCCAGTTCCGGTCGTTCGGAGCAAAAGGGGAGACACAACGGTTCCCAATGTTCATCCCGTACTGTTTGTTTAGGGTGTTTTTGGTTATGCTTGCGCAAATACCCAACGCCGGAGGAGGTTGTTAAAAACGAATTTGGAATGCTACACGACCGATTTGGGGCCGTCCCGGGCGAGCGTAATTAAGAAGTTGTTTGTCGTGATACGCAATAATTAATTCACTTTAAGGCACTGTTTTTTCGAGTCGCTTTTCGGGTGTCTTAACATTCGGGGCCCGTTTTACATGTTTTTGTTATTTTCGGGCAAAGTGATGATAAGCTTGTCTATGAATAATTAAAGGCATGGCAAAACAGAAGCAAACGAACGATGAGAGTGTTCTGTGTTGGTATCGTTTTCGTTTCCACTGTATGTATTTTCGTTTGAGAAATTGAAGATTTAGCATTTGTTTTGATGAAATTCTAGAATTCATATCAAAGATACTAACAACAGATTCTATATGAGTTCCCCAAATTGATTTTAAACCTAAGGATAACTTTTCCGGGGTGTGAACTATGGAACAATGGCCACTGAACCGGAAAAAGGCGCGGTAATCCGAGAATTTAATATTTATCGATCCAAACATATGTGAGCCCAAAACAATCGACCGTTGGAAAGCAATAAGAAGCAACCAACCTGTCAATAACACATCCAAAATGCTGACGTGCATCATCGTCCTTATGAGGTTCACCCCAAAACAAACCCGGGGAAAAAGAGGAAACTCCTCATCGTGCGTGTTTTCCAGGGCTGGAGGTGGTACATAAATATAATAAAAACACGTTGAATAAATAAATACCGAACACCCACCTCGACGAACTCCAAGTGAGCAATACTACTGAGGCCTTCACTTCCTCTGGCAACGCCTCGAATTTCGGCCTTCGGACGGAGGCTTTCCGTTGAACTTACGAACCCTGACACATCCCACACCGGTTCAGTACACCCTTAGCATACAGAGAGCATACATTCGGTTTGCGTGTCAAAAACTCCTCCGTGAGTGGCAGGTTTCAAACGTCCTTGCGAGCCGGGAGTTCGTTTACGCCGTCCGGAGGAGTTCATGAAAAATAAATCGCAAAGCGATAAAAACATTTCCACCCGGAAAAAATATGTGTGTGTTTATTTTTTTCAACGAAACGAAAAGAATACACATACCTACAATGTTACGGTGAAAAGATCCTACCAAAAGATGTCGACGGGGCCGGAAAATGGTATCATCTCCGCCTGGTACACGCCTCGAACACCAAAGAACGACGTGGACACCGACGAAAAGAAGAGACATTTTTACAACAAGCCCACTTTTCCTCCATTTCCACGTCCACGGCTTCCCTAATTGATGGTGGGAGGTGTTTGAAATGCGATCCATTTTCCATTGCGCCGCTTGTGGCATACCAATGGAAAGGAACCTTCTTCTCACTCAGGGCAAACGTCTACTGTAGTTTTGGTGGTTGATTGGCCACCATTACGCCATTGCGGTTGAGACGACCTTTTCGCCTTCAGGGTTCAGAAACATTTAAAAGTTATTTGTTTGTTGTGAACCATGTCCGGGAGGCATACAGTTTTGAAAGTTCCTAACTACCATCTGTATTTAAAATTTCTATATTATATTCTAACACATTTTTGGTTTTTGAACTTTAATATTAAAAAAAAGCCAATTCTTTGAAAATAACGTATTCCAACAAGCAGCCTTCAAGAAAACTCTTTCAACTCTGTGTCGTGAATTTAAAATAGAGTGTAATGCGGTACACGCGCCTCACAGACACGTTCCAGTGTATCCCTCCACGACGTCTCTACCATATTCCTGCCCTAGTTCTAAATTGGAACCAATGAAACGTGATTGAACGTTGCTTTCACCTTAACCTTCTCGTTAGGACACGCGGCCCAACAGCAAACATGGCCGCATGCCGGCCCTGCCAACGTGTAGTTGATTTACCTAAGCCCTCGGTGAAGGGCTTGCCAGTTTCTATCGATCGCGAGATGCCACCGACGACGATGCTTTAATACACCACCTCCGCTGTCGTACGGAAAACAGAATTAAATATTTAATGTAAGTGGATTAGTTGGGTTTTCTTAGGTGAAGGCAATTAATACGGTTACTGCAAATTAATTCCTCACGGGAGTCCCTTTGACGGGAAGGGGGTTTAGTACGTTGTTCCGGCTTCAATCTTTAAGGCTCGCCCGCCACTGAGCTCAAATCTATTGCCGATTGTCGGTTTACGGAAGGGAACAGCGAGGTGGTGTTTGCCTTTCGCTCGCGAAAGTAAGATATACGGTTCCATTGTACCGAACGTCTCTGGCGCCGTGTCTTTGCAAAACCGTGCTGGCGAAGATCCCGATCCCGGCGAATAGGCAAACGATGCGGAGAATTGCAGTCTCCTCCAAACGAAGTCTTTCTTTCTTTTCTATCGGTTTACACAAGTAGAACGGATCGATTTCCGCATTTAACGACACCCGAGCAAAGGAAGAAAAAAAACCCCTTCACCTCATAATACCGACGCGGGATCGAGAGCTCTAGCCACAAAGGATGCGGTTGAGAGTTGGCGCGTCGATCGAGGGCTGCCCCATTCGGGAAACTATACCGGGGAAAACGGGGAATATAAAATGCAACCAGCCCATGCGAAACCACTCTCCCACTTTCGCAAGGATGCAGAAAATAATTTCGATTTATCGGCCTTGCTTTATCTTTGAAGGCGGCCGTTCTTCTGCTGAAGCAAGAAGAGTGTTGGAAATTTTATAGCCCTTATCTATTTAACCGATCGAGTCGTTACGTTCGAATAGCGTATCGTCGTCGTAACCGTCCTGGTACTTCTTTCTGTGGTGAGAAGTTTTTCCTTTTCTTGCTTACGATACAACCATTGCATGGATAAGAAAGGCTCGGGCTGTTGAACGGTTTATGCTTTTCATTCGTTTTTATTACCTTTTGGTTGTGGTGTCGTAAAATGATTTTAATGTTTAATCACCGTGAATAGAAACTATGCTCAATAGAATAGTTTTTAATCGCAGGCATTTTCTAGGCTTCCACAAAGTAATCCAAAGGTTCACCGATTATAATTTCCGACAGTCAGCTTTTCTCTGCCACCATTTCGCAAACATATTTGAAAAATTGCATGCAATTGACCGAACGGTACCTTTCCCTTCACTGCAAGCAAATGTAATTTTCGCGGGCTTTGATGTCCTCATCGGGGGCCAGTCATTTGTCGTTTGTATCGCATTTGTAATCTCATCTGGGGCACCTAATTTGCTCGACGGCATTTTTCATCAAGAAGAGGCACAAAAAATTGTATCAATGCTTTTCTTCACACACCGCAAGTCATTTCTTGCGCGATGCACTAACGATGTGGTAATAAATTTCAATTATTTACCACCCCCTGCTTTCCGTGTAAAGAAAGGGGGAACAAGGAGGAAACCCCTTTGGTATGTGGGTTTGAGTGTACGTGGTCATGTCTTGGTAGAAAATTGCTCTCGAAGCGCACGCTATCGCTAAGAAACGTGCAAATCTTCACATCGCTAATGTCATTTTCCGCCTATTTGTTCCTCGCCATTTTCCCACCACTCTTCTCTTTACCTTCTCTCCTTTCGCTCTACACACACACATACAGACCTTGTTCGATTCACACGTGTTTAGGCTTACGGTGTTCTATTTTTCCATCGCGAAATTCCATTCGCACGACGTTTCCACTGTGGAGTCGAATGAATGTGCGGCGCTTTCTTTAGCTGCCACCGCGCTTTAGCAAGGTGGTCTGGTTTTTCTTCACCAGAATTGCCAATGAAAATTGTAGGAAAAAAAAAAGATCGGAAGCCGTCCACTTCGTGTCATTCTCACGGTGAGAAAAATGGAATGACAGTGGATGTTTTGTTCCAGAATGACGACAAAATTGCAACGGGTTTAAGTCTGTTTCCGTGGTTAGATCTTTGAAGATCAACATCACCTTCTGACCAGCTGTGGACCACCGACAGCATATAAACAATGCCAACGGTTGTCTGATGCTTTCGTTGATGAACAAGGAAAGAATTTTATTTGCACAGAAGCGTCCCGCAAAGCTCCATGAAACCTAGCATTTCAAATGATTCGGTAAATATGTATACAAGAGGTCCTAAACAAATAACAAGGTTAACTGATTTTCCCCGCTGGGATTTTCCTAGGCTAGCCGGTTTGCTTAACCTGTGTTAAACTGTCAAAGTTTATCAGTTAATTTGGTATAAGTAGATGCTAAAGCAGGACCCCAGCATAATCGTGGACCAGCCGAAGCAACCATTAGCCTAACCGGTCAACGTTAATCGCCAGCATATTAACGGCGGTTTTGTTCAGCCGTGTCAGTGAGACTGTAAAGATTAAAATTATGCGAACTGACGGTCAACCGTAATGAAGATTGAAACAATGCGAAGCCGAAGAAAGAGGCCAGCCTTTTTTAGCACTCGCGAACCGCGAAGACGGTTGCGTCCACTTTCTCAGGGTCGCCGAGGTCAACCTGCTAGGACAACGGACCGAGAGGCCGAGAGGGGTTTCTTCAACTTACGCACATATGCGCACGATAGTGACTTCAGAAGGAACAGGGATTTTCGCATGCCAGTTTACGAACGCTTCGAGGTTCGCGTTGGACCATCTTTTGAGCCCTCGCTTACTCTTTCTCGACATTCCCTCCTCCGGTCTCGGTGTGGGTCCGGTTTAAATTTAAATTGCTCTTTCTTTTCGACTGTTATTTTTCGCGACCCTCTTCTTGACCACTTTGTGTTGCCTCGGAAGAGTACATTATTTTCCGTTGCATCTTTTTTTTTCTCCTCCTCTTTCCCAAGCCGGCGGGAGACAGTTTATGTTATTTTTGTATACATCGTGAGACGCGCACTTCATCTTTGTTTAGTCTTCATCTGCACCTCCCCGCAGCAAGACGTCATGTGCGTGTCGTCGTCATCGTACGGTGCGCTTACTCTTCTTCTGCTTACTTCCCATTCCCGCGCGAAGAAACGGCGAAACCAAACCGGACCCAGGACATCTTCCAACTCACCAACGCACCCCAAGCCGGGACCGGTTTTGCGCGAGTGATGATGTCATAAGCCGGCATCTGGAAGCAAGGAGCAAACAACAGCACAAAAATTTAAACCCCATCCGAAACCGGCGTGTTCCACATTTCCTCTCCCAAAACCACCGGGGGCTCTTCGTTCGCCGTGATTTGCGTTAGAGGTTGTCCTTGTGCCTTTGTGGTCGTTAAGTTTATTGCTTTGGCGGCGTTATGGAGCGTTAAAATTCGCTTCACATTGTGCCATCAGGTCGTTGTTTATTTCTTCTCCATCGAGCCGGGGAGAAATAACACAAAAAATGTCATTCGCTGAAAGTCAAAGTCAAAGAACGACCGTAAACCGAAGAAAAGGGTGGAATAATTATTTTGATTTCCAAATATCGATCGGTGTTGGTTTGAAAACCTGGAGGAGGCCTGACTGACGTCAGGACTGCGGAATCAATCAGTCCCGTGTCATAACTCTCCCATTACGATGATGTACGAGTTTGCCATAAATGTAATTGTATAAATTTATAACCTAACGGTCAAATGAAGGGGGAGTTTAAAAACCGGACGCTGGAATGGCAGAAGGAATGCGTAATTCCTGCTGTCGGCCTAATCCTTTGCGATGCAAAATGAGTTGTGAACCATATGGTATTGACATGCTAAGTGGAATTGCATATTTATTTCGTCGTTTACCACGATGGAGTCGCCATTGTTATTGATGCGTACGTCCGATTATTTATTTAGATGAACCCTTCCCACTGCGAATATGTTTCCCACTCATGCCAATGGTGGACGCTTATCTCATCGCCCGCTGACAGTTGTTAGGACATTTACATTGCATCAGCATGACGGTTTAGTTTTCGTCTTCCGTTCATGACCCGGTCCGCTAGCGCCAGAACCAGATTCGAGTATAGACTCGCGAAACCGCGAAAGTGTTTACTTGGGACGTCTCCATCGCACCGCGCAACGCGCAGAGTGGTAGTAGTTTATTTATCTACCATAGCATCCCTCTCTCTTTCACTTGCACTTCGATCTCCGGTGGTCATGGAACTTGAACTCGGGATGAAATTTATCTCGAGCATAAATATTTACACATCAATTAAGTGACGGTTAAGTTTGCAACGATGACGGATGGTTGGTTGATTCGCCGGACGACGCCAACCCTTTGCTTCCGCTGCGCCCAGCCCATGGTTACAAGGCGCTTTTCGTGCCACGAGTGTAATGGATAGTCGACGTTGGGAATCCGTTAGGCGGCGACCTCAACGCACGGTGGGTGGACATTGATTTTCCATCAGCCCACCAAGCGGAAGATGACGATGAAGAGGATGATGAGCGTTTCATCTTTCATGTCATAATCGACACTCCCTGTTTGCCGGTCGTCTAGGTCTCTAGGGAGGCTGACGCCACACCGACGCCAGGAGTACTTTCTTCGCGAGACGAAGGTTGCTCTCATGAACAACACTTTAAGGCACAAAAATCTTGTGAAGCTGGCAATCGGCAACTTCTCGGTGTCAGTGATCAATTAAGAATAAATCGATGGATCGATCGATGTCGCGCGCAGTGTCCCGCAGTCCTCTCTTAGGCTCTCGCCAATTAGTGCGCAGTCTTCTGACATCTCGCGTCCGGGAATGGATTTGTCGTTCGACCGGACCAACTCCACACACCGTGACAGTGGGGAGCGATCGAGCGATAGCTTTCTTCCCGAGACAGCAGCCTAACGGGTAAGGTAACACTGTCTGCACTGTGTTCAACCATCATCTTCCCGCCGTTCGCTCCATCCGAAGTCACGAGAAGCCAGCCCTCAGGGCCCGGTAACATGTCCATTAGGCTTTCGAGTAAAAGCACGATGCGCGGTGATGAGCTGTCAAGTGTCCGTATGCAGAACCGGTCCGATGGGGATCGTGGAACGGGGCACTCCTTCCAGAAGACGAATCAATCAACCGTTGCCCGGGCACACTTGCTCTCATAACGGGCCTCGGAGAACGCTTTTACGCATCCGTGGGCAATGGCGATGGGCCACATTCCATCCATAATCCTAGCATGGACCGTCGCTGGGCCAACGTTCTACAAGATTGCCTCTAACCACACGCGAAAGGGCGATTGGTGGAACGTGCTTTGCAGCTTACGACGGGCACGGTCGTGTCTAAAATAAGAACGCTGCATCAGTTAAGCATAATATGCCGTTGACTCACTCCCAGAAGAACATGCAAGAAGCCTAGCCACGATCATTGAGCGATGACCTAACGCTCCAGATCCTTCCCACCGGTGTTCATGAGCAACAAAATCTCCAGGAAGCACCGCAAGACGACGCATGCGAAACTTTTGTCCATAACGAATGAATCATTGAAAGTTGGGCATTCTCAGGCGCATTTCAGCGTTCCGGTGAAAGGGACCGGCATGCAATTATGCCACTGCACATCGGCAAAACCAACAAGTGAGCGGAACCTACATGATTACCATTCCGCGTGACCCCGATTTACGCTGTGGAGTTAAACTTTTTCCTTGGAAGAAGTTGATTTATTTCTGTCACACAAGATAATGGCGTATGAATGAAAACGGGAACGGGGGAAAAAACCCATGCAACTTCTATGAACTCGCTAGGTCGAGGAATCGAAACGAGGTCATACCTACCTCGGACGATCGGCTCCGAGCTCCAGTGGAGTTCTTCAGTGGAGCAAACATACGGATGGCACACTTTACCCATTAAACAATTAAGCGTAAAACGTAGGAAGCGCACAAACAGATCGATTCATCTTGTTTTCATGCCTTCCAAAATCATAAGTCAGAAGCAAAAAATAAACATCCCGATGTCGTCAATCTGTCCAGCCCGGGGAGGACTCTGTATCACCATCATTGTTGACAGATCTTTTGCAATCTCAATTGACATCAATTGAGCGTCCAACCTAACTGATTCATCGGTGACAAAGTTTCAATAGTGGGCGAAACAGATGGACCCTTACACCGAAGATACACGTTCGGAAGATGAGACAATGTCTAAATGGTGTCTTTTTTTAATCAAAGAATTTGAGCGGTTTTCCTTTTTTGACGTTGAACGATAAAAGGAAATGGGTTTCTTTGACACTTGTCTGGGAAACCCGCGGGTTGCACAAAAGAAATACAAACACAAGACAAAAGACAACTCATCTTTGAAAAAACAAATGGCGCCAAATTGTAGGCCCTTCTAGAGACTTTCATCAAACCAAATCGGGGGCGCTATTGTGAACCTTGTTAAAAAAGTAATCGCAGGCGACAACGAGACAAACAAGACATCGGCTCTGTCTGCCCTAAATTACAGCGGCGTTGATAAGCTACCGACGACGGTCTAGGGATGCGAAAGAGACCAGAGGGAGCCATCGAGACGGTCTGCCCTTGTAATTAGGAGAACAAAAAAATATGTTTGACACATTACAAGTGGAGGCAGCACAAAAAAGGTGACAGATAAGAAGTGAACTCCAGTGAAACTCCGTCTTGTGTCCTAGGGCGAGAGGGATCGTTTGCATTCTCGCGCATCAAATTGGGATACGTGTTAGAGGCTCGTTGACATTCCACCAGCTCTTTCAAAGGCAGCAACGATATGTAAAGTGATTGCCAAAGGAATCCCCCGGTCCCCTCACTTCCCAATGACTCGTTACATGCGAGGAGGCAATCGTTTGTTTACAAGCCAAGCGCCGCAAACAACGTCTCCTTCCATTGCATTGGCGTGAAGTACCCGCAATACCCTGGTATGGCCGTTCCTTGGACGAGCAAATCAAGATGCTAGCATGCAGAAAGATTGGGACGCGTCGTGCAGTCATCTTGATTTTCCAACCCATTTACGATTGCTTCTTTTTGCTCCCCTATTGCTAGTGCTCTTCTTGGATACTGTAGGCTGTAGGGTACATTACCGTCCGTGTTTGCCGTGCACGCCTCGACATCGTCAGATTTTATGACTTTCTTTTCTGCTCCACACTCAACTGCGCCTTACGTTTCGTTGTATCGCACGGATTTGTGGCGTGGGCGACGGTCTGAAGGGAGTTCCCGGTTCGGACACGGGTAAGTTTTCGTGCCAGGCCGTCAAGAATGATAATTGCCCGTGACTATCAGCACTCATCATAATGATGGCCTCGAGTCCGAGCCTTGGTATCCTGGAGTGCGCGTGTCTACGTCCCGGTGTCTCGTAGGCGAGGCGTTTGTAGGCCTGCGCATGCCAGTAGTCCCTGTTCGAGATTTATACGACATGCCGAGCTCGTTAAGGTTAAGATAGGACGTCGGGGCGTCTTGTGCAGAACGGTTGCTTTATTCTTATGGTAATGTGCAGAAATTGGAATTGAGGCAATTAATGTGCGGTGTCCACGTCACGGCACGATCTGGTCCGATTTTGCCAACCTATCACCACACCACCACGGTTATGGCTTAATCAACCGGAAAGTCCCGATATAACTCCCATGGCCTTGGGAAGCTCGCCCTAAGCACGATCGGGGGAGTCGCACGAGAACGGCACACAATCCCTGCCAAACAGGAACACCATGTTTGGGAAACAATCTTATCGAAAAGCCATAAAAGTTCCACTTCAGCAAAGGGCGTACGACGGGGTACTTGGTGAAAGGTTCCGACTCCTCGTGGAGGTGTGACCTGGGAGCTATCGATGGTCCCACAAGTGGTCACACGGAAACGCTCCTTCCCACCAAAAGGCAGCTGACAAAACGTCAAATCAAGCAAGCCAGATACCGAGTACCCAATGCCGAATACCGAGTAATCGTACGAAGGCGTTAGAGGCGGTATAACTCGATGGCTTCTGATCATCAAAGGCTTTCCTTTTCTTCCCCAAAAACCGTTGCCGGATTAAAGGCCCGGAATGGAAGGAAGATATAATTGAAGAGTCCCGATGGTTGACGGATAGACGGAAAGCCGTTAAGAAAACGCTCATTACGAGAGGGGCGAGCTTATCTTGAAGTGACAGACACTCTTGAGACTCACTTCAGTCGCCCATTCAGAAGACGTTAAGCAGGGGAGATGCTTTAAATTTCGGGAATGAATTAAATTCAAACGAGAGAGAGGATAAACAGTTGGTGGATGTTTTGACTCATTAAATACTCATTTAAACTGAGGCATAGTTTTGACTGCCGACGAATTCATTGGAAGTTTTTGGAACTTACGAGTGAGTTAGTTCTTTCCCTAGGCCCCACAAACCCTCAATGATTGCCCAACTTTTCCCGCAGTTGCTTTGCTTTGGCCTTGCGAACGATGAATTTATTCCGTTAAATCATCCCGCAAATGGAGCAATAAATAAGAACTCCTTTGGAACCATGGCAATTGCTCAATAACTTCCACTCGAAGTTCTAATCTCCCGGTGTCGAATTTAGCGTTGGAATTGCAAATACTACGTCGGGCAGTTAATCCATATCATCGTCATAATCATAATCGACGCAGAATTATGGCTTCTTCTTGAAAGACGCTAGCCGCCACTCGAGACGCTTCGCTTGATGTGGGCGTCCGGCTCCATATCTCCCTCTTGCGAAGGCAAGCAAACTGCCGTTCGTTTCGACGATGTAAATATACCGTTACCGACATAATATGCGCCCAGAGCAGACAGAGCTAGGGAACCCTTTTTTCCCGGTGGCTTACTTCGGCCTTCAGCGCGGCCCAGCGGACCGCGAAACAAAAAGCACCATCCGTCCATTCCATGAGTCATTTCGTTCGGCGCGTTCCTGTTATGTTTCAAAGTCGAGCTGAGTTAATGAAATGGGAGCAGACAACAGGCAAAATGAAAAATGAAACAAATCTAAAAGCATCATTTCCGCCTGGCCCTAGTGCTTGTGCACTCTGGTGTTGCGTCTGATTAAGGTATTAGAGATTATTGCGCAAGGGATTGGTGGTTAGATGGAAAAAAGAGGCATCGAGCAATCTACAGCAATCTTCTTCTGCCCTCGAAGCTGGACAACCGACATGCAAGTGTATAGTATTTTTTATTGTTTCGACTTTTCCACTACCACGCTTGAGCTACTCCCGATTACCAAACCATCAAAAACAAAACCCCCGCAGAACTCGAAGTCAGTCGGTGGTATTTCAACGCTTAACTTCTTCTTGGGGCGCGCAATTTTGTGGCGTGTGTATGTTTTTTGGTTAACGTATTTTGGGCTTCCTGCAGCAATGCCGGTGAGCTTCCCTTCTTGCCCAATGGCGAGCTTTCTTATGCTGCGAGATCGCTTCTCTTCTTCCGGGGAACCAGTTCTGGCCTTGAGGCGATAAAGATTGTTTAACGTTTGTTTGCTTTTTTTCCCCCAAGACGAAATGTAAAGGCTTTTTCACTCGCTTTCGAAGCCTCTGTTTTTCGTTCCCGCCCTGAAGCCTTTCATTGCTTTCGCCTCAGAACCACCGAGACACCTCCTGTGCTTACATTGCCGTGACCAGCTTGATACCTTCGTAGCACCTTCTTCCTAAAAACCCAAAAGCAAAAAGAAGCGTTCCGAAAGCGAAATAATTACTCTCGCTCGTTACACCGCGGGAAAATGAAAACAGAGACCGGGACCGCAAGATAAGGTTCCTTTATGCTGGGCGCTATATGCAGGTGAAAGAGCTCGGTAGATGTGTAGAAGCGTTTTGTAAAGTTAATTGACACTTGCCGGAACGGAGCGGAAGGGCCTGCGTTGGGTTTTATCTACGACTTGCATGCATTTCGCTGCACGGCTTCGTTCGCCATTCCGTAATTAAAATTTATGCAGCCCCGTTTAATCGTTAGTACCGATACGATAAGCTCCGGTGGAATGTTTCTATTTTATTAAAGAAGGAAAAATGACAGGAGAAGACTTATGAGATGTGTCTCTGTTTTGGTAACCGTTGTTTAATTAGAGTTCGTCGGTTACTGAGGAAATGTAGCACAAGACAAGCTCCTGTTTATTCTGTTTTGTGCCATTTCCTCCTTCTCAACCACTTCAATATGATTGGCCATCGCCAAGCAACTTCCCTTTATTCCCAGTAGTAGTTCCCGATTGCGTTCTTTTTTCCCTCACCAATGTTTGTTTCCTCCATCAACCTACTTTACCATTCCGAACCTCCTGCCGGGCGCTCAAACAAAACGAAAGTGAGCTGTCGATGGCTGTTAGGATTAGAATTAGGCCAGAGTTATCGAGCCCTCTACGGTCACCGCATCGAGGGCTTACTTCTTACGCTCGATTTGCCGGAAGTAGGTTTCCGGGGAAGCAGAATTGTGCCAATTTTGTGTCACTGTGTCGCGTTCCGGGATGGGCCGGGCCAGGCACTCGAAACGGCTACCCAAATAAAGATGTAATCTGGATTTGTGAGCAAAAAGGTAACATACCGAAAAGCAGAGGGGACGAAATAATATGTTATCCAAACGCTTCCACCAAACGGTCCATCTGTTCTGGGATTGGCATTATGCAACAAATTGAAAAAAATAGGAACAGGGAAATAGGAATCCAAATGTTGGGTTTGCCATCTGGAGCAAAGATTGTACCTCGAGGGGCTCGAGCAGGAAACGATCAATGGAAAGGCGGAATGAAAGAAAAAACCATCCACCAAACCCAAAACAATAATACGTGTTTAATGAGTTGCGCAAATTAGCTTGCGGCCATTACGAGAACCATTAGCGGGAGCCAATGCGAATTCAAACGTGCCCACAAAGACGTTGCCGGAAGAAATCTTCTAAAATAAGAATGTGAAAATAGGGAAAAAGAAGCGAACTGGGTGCGGAAATTTACCAAACTCCGCCAAAGATGAAAGCCGAAAATATGCTCTCCAATGGTTCGGAAGGTTGCAAAACGTTCGAGCACGATTCGAAACAATTGAACCCAGTGTATGTTTCATGCGCTTTTGGAAAGAAAAACGGACACGGTACGGGCTGGGAAAACATATACTCCACAACGTTATATGGACCGTCATCAGCAGCGATTATTGCCGTTCAGCGTTTGATTTTTCCAACAACGGCGCACGGTGCGGCTTTTGCCCTTGTTTTCTTTCCATTCCGGACCGTTTTTTCATTCGCCTCCGACAACAGGTTCGATTGGATACGGGATTCAGGAAGTGAAATGATTGCAATGCAATTGAAAACAGAAAACATAGAAACGAGAAGTGAGGGAAAGCAGAAAGAATATGAAAAGATTTGTGTCTTGCAGAAAAAAAGGAAGCGAAAGAGCAGAAAAATACGTCAACCATGAGAAAGCCTTGCCTCTTTTCATGGGATAATGTTTTCCGACATGTTTTTTCATATGCCTTTTTCCTTTACTTACATGTCCAACGAATGAATGGCGTAGATGAATTGGTAGTATTACGGCTTTTCCGACCCGGAGACTGGAGAAATTGGCTGCAAAACTCGATTTTCTGCTCACGGTTTTCCTCGCACCACGTGACGCAGTGAGTAATCCTTAGCTGGAATTATCCACTTTTTCCTTCCTTTTCACACTATTTTTTCCTCTCGTTTTCGCACACTCGGTCCACCGTTTTCACCCGTCGAGCTTCCTGTTTGGGTGGAAATGTGCAGAAATTTCTACTTTCAAACCAAACAATTACACAATCACACAAAACACGGAAAGGCTACTATTGGGTATCACTTTGTTGCCGCACAATCGATCGGATTTTACTCCGCTGGAAAATTCAAACGAGCCGCCGGCACGTAGCTTCCACTAATTAACACTTTTCCAGCTCTCCGAACGCGACAACCAAACGGAGGCACGCACGAACGTTGGCGCCGTTTCGCAATTTTCTTTGCTTTTCTTTACGCAACTCCAACTTGCACTATACACATGCACTAATTACCAGCTCGATTGACACCTCCACAGCACCCGACAAATTATATATTCAGCGTAATTCCGCACACCGAATCGACCGATTGGAGGACGAACTATCCGCGCGCCAAAAACCCGATCCGCAAGGGAAGGAAAACGCCGTTCACGTTGGTCAACGCCGACTACGATGATGCGATGATGTTGGGGTGAGAAAACGAGCTCGTATCCTTTTTCGCAACACCTCACAGGCTCTCGCTCCCTCCTTGTATCCCTTTTGTGGCACACACAAACACCGGAGTAGCAGTTTCCAAAATCCTGTTACGAGTCCTCCTGCTGGGATGATGGCCTGCGGGTGGGAAAAACAAGACAACGAAAAACGGAGGGGGGCGAGGAGTTATTGCGAGTTTAATTTATGACTCACCAGACTGCTGGTCCACGCAACCTGCCCTCCCAGATCCCAGTCCCCGATTGTCTCCCAGGGAAACGAAACCCCACCGACTACTTCGCTCCATTTTCCCGCTGCCCAGAAAGGCGCAGAACCACAGATGAATGTGTTTTCGTTCTACATTTTCTCTTGCTCTCCCATTTTCCCCCCCTGTTTCGCTTCCCCCGTCGGCTCCCTCGTGAGGCGTGAGTAATTTTATGTTTATGTTGGGCCCGCTTATGCTACCGTTCCGGATCCTTTTTCCGAGCTCGAACCCGACAGCGATACACGACTACCGTACGTAACCGAAGGCCACACAAACACCAGCGCGACGTGTCCTGGCACCGATGACGACATCGGGCGTCCGGATTGGGGCGCCGATTTGTAGGGCGGATTGATCCGTTTTTCCTGCGTCCCTTCGGTTCGGCGCGTCCGTAGCCATTGTGGCTCCCTCGGCGTGTGTGTTTGTTTCATGTTGCTACGTTGTTGCCGTTGTGGCGTGTGTGTTGGTGGCGTTGGGCCCCAAAAGGGGCGGAAGTAGCACCAGCTGGCCGGGTTTGCAAGGATTCGCTAACCTCCACCCGACGACTTTTCTACAAAGCAAACCGTGTGGTGGTTGAATTTTCAGGGAAGCGCCTTTATTCTTCAAAAGGACAAAGTTTTCCTCCCGAGGTACCAAGGCCGGAAACCGCAGGAAACTCATTCTTTGAAGCGGGTTTCATCGGATGCTCCTGAGATCGCGAAAGGAAACCCGTCTGTTTCTTTGAGAGGAAAACCTGTCCTTTCATGTGGTCGGCTTTTGTGAACGGCTTTTCCGGCGTGTCATAAGCTCTAATTACCGATAGGAATGGATTCTCTAATTTATTACCAAATTTCGAAAGGAGCCCTTACTTTTGAGAAAAGAAAGATGTAATGTGATGAACAAAACAAAGAAGATGCTGTCTTAGGCAGATCATTACGATCGCTTAGAGTTAATTAGCAATGGAATGTTAAATGAGTTCACAATGACGGTGGTCTAACGGTCGAAAAATTTGTTATTGGAATGTTTAGCTGGTGATTGTGAATTGATCCAGAGAGCATTGTGATTTATGAAGGTTCTACTTTCTGAAGGTCAAATGAATTGTTGATAGCGGGATACAGGATGTTTTCAATGCTATCATTTTTTCGTCTATAATACTTAGGTTTTAGTTACATAAGTTTAGTTCAATTTTAAGCTGTTTGTTTGTTAATGATTTACAATCGCCAAAAGGACGTTTTATTCAACCGTGAAACATCATTCAAAATTCTCAACCGACCGATACGAAAGGCGTACCTTTTTCAAATCGTTTTTCTTTCAACTGTTTGTGGAGGCACAAAAGGATCAAACCATGAAGTAGGAGCATGCAAATACATGAAGGAGCGTAGATTATGGAGCGAAAAATGCGTCAGCTAAGCAGGGGGAGTAACATTAGCCCGGCTTACTCGGATGAAAATGCGGTCTTCAGAAGCAGCCAAGGTAGAAGATGTTCCTCTTCCTTCGCTCCCCTTCAACGGAGGAACACAGAAATTGCAAAACTTGGTATCGATTTTTTTTGTACGTGTCCGATCCGCGCCAGTGAGAGAAAACGAGACGGTGGGTTTGGAGTTTTCTTTTTCGCGTCCCTCTTTTTTCCAACGTGGAGTTGATTTTCCTCCTTGACGCTCGCATTTTCATTCGCTCTGGCGCACACACGAATCAAAAAGGGGAACCACGCGTCCGAGTTGGGTTAAAAAGAAAAAAAAAACGTGGCCGTAGATAGTCCTGATCCTAAGGACTTCCTTCATTTGCACAATCGCACACATACCGCTGCAAATCGTTACGTGAGCGAGAAGGAGCGTCTAACAAAAGCGCTTCCTTCTTTCCGTTCGTTTATATTTTCGTCCTGCAGGAAAGTGGAAAGAGGTACGGACAAATACCGGCGTGGAAGAGGAGACCCCCAAGCCGCCAGGTATTGTTGATGATTAGACCGGCATTTCTCTGTGTTGGGCACGGAACAGGTTCGTTTATTTCGGACACAGAAGCGATCAAATGATTGATGTAACAAAGCATGCTTTTTAACACTCTGAAAACTTGCATAAAAACCACTTACTTTATCTAAACGACTCTACACCGTTGATGTTTCACTTCGCACAATATTCACCGAACCGCATCGCTTTAGGAATCTTCTTTTTGCCGCCTTCACACTTTTGAATCACCTTATATTACGCACCACGTGGAGCTGTAACGAACGAGGCGACCGCGCGCAAGAAAGTTCCGAATCAAACTGACGCGAAAGCAGCCGAGTCGGCTGCTCGTGTTGGCAGAATCGGGATTTGGAAGACTCGAAGATTCGATCCCTAGAGGGATTGTAAAGATTCAAATCCCATTTGACGGATTCTAGAGATTTGATTCGATTCCAAGGATTCAAATCTGTTTTGATCTGTTTGGGATTCGAATCTGTTTTGATTTGTTAGGGACTCGTAATTGAGGAGTTCTACCATTATGTTTATCTGACGCAGTGACAATGATTCAGACCAGGACCTGGTTTACATGTTAAGCGTATTTTTGTTCAAATAAAGACTCGACATTGAGAATCGCGATTCATGATGAACAGAACTACTTACAGCGGTGAACCTCACATTGGAAATGTGTGACATGTTTTATTACGCAAAAAGCGAGTTATCAGTATTGATCTGATTAGAGTGTAGATTAGGATAACCGATTTCCAGACCACCGTTGATTTGTTGATCACCACGACTGTTTGACGGATTTGGTGATTCGAGTGCCTAGTAGAGATTCGATATCCCCATCACTAGAACGAAGCCGACAGCACAGCTTGGCATAAACAAACTTCAAACACCTTGGTCACAGCCTCAAATAATGGCTGAAATAGCTAATTTTTTAATAACTTTTTAGTTCCTGAACCGATTTGCACAAGTGACCCCTCAAATGAAAGGTATTTTAAAAACACGTAACTTTGTCGCAAGTAAAATTTAACCATCGTTTCTTGTTTTGGAGAAAACCAAGGGCCGGGCGAGAGATAACACTGAAGGGCGAAAATCAAAGGAACCTTGGTTTGCGAAGTAGGCTTTTAAAAATCTATTTGCAAATAACTTTTTTGTTTCTCAACCGATTCGGACAAATGACCCCTTAAACGAATGGTCAAAAAATGAAAGAGTGCAATTTTTTGCGGGAAAATTTTTTTGAAGTAAAAAAGAAATATGCGCTAGAAATCTTATACATTAAACCATCTTTAAAAAAATATTTCATATTTTTAAGAAAGCAAATGATGGCACAAATTGACCTCAAAGGTACAACATAACGCCTATTTCCATAGTAACGCATCCCGCATAACGTATCGTAACGCTCGCGCACGGAATAATGGAACAATGCAGAGGTATCCATATTTTTTGCTTCACACAGAGCTAGCGGAATGACGAAAGGAGTGCATAAAAAATCCTTAAACGCCAAAAGATAGTCTACAAATATACTTAAAAGGAGTCGTTTACAGATTTAAAAAATCTTGAACACTGACGAAGTTACAGCGTGTTGAAAAACATGGGTCAAAATGACCCCTAAAAAGCATTCGGGCAAGTTTTCAAATCAATGTATTCTATGGGTAATGTTGACGTACTAATTTGGCCGACACAAAAGACGATTAATATCTCGAATTCTGAGGTTTGTAGATTGTGTACACAGTATTGACAGGGTGCTCTGTACACAGGCCATATGATTTTCTTTTTAAGTAAAGAAATTGAATGAATTTAAAAAAATGTTTTTGCTTAGGCCATGGACGTGTTTTCGCAGTGCAAGAATTTGTTTCAGTGAGTTTTTTTTGCGTGGATGAGTTAACAGATTTATAAATAACGTAGTGGCATGTTGTCGATCGACAGGAAGTTTGATAAGATAAATCGGCTTTAAAACTAAGTCACTGGAAAATCCCAACTACGCTGCAGACCATATTTATCTACCACAAAGACCCAAAACAACCAAATTTTTCATGTAACAACATTTATCTATTGAAAAATCACATTCCGTACTATTTACAAAGCAGTCTTTATTGTTGGAAAAGGAAAGGTTTAACCTTGAGCAAACGGCGAGTTGGAGTTGGTGGTCAGATGGAATACACCCGACACTCCGCGACCACGGTTCGATGGCTCACCGCCCATGTTCGCGTTGGCGCCACTCGGAGTACAGCGTCCGGCAAGGATTTCACCATGATTTGCACAACGCACCGACCGGAAGCCCACGTTCGACGACACGGATTCGGCATAGAAATCGTTCACACGGTTGTGCGCGCAGATACCGGCAATGTCCAGAATGCATCCGGGCTGCGAGCGTCCACCGTTGGGGTAGAAGTTGGCGTGGGCCAGCGGTTGATCGAAACCGAGCAGACCAGCGTTCGTGTAGATCGCCTCCGTGTACTGGGCATCGTTGGCACCGAAGAGATCCGCCTGGCCGTTCGAGAACAGCGGACCGGCCGGGTCCAGACCGATGATGGTGTTCAGCTGTCCATTCTGGTGCTTACCAGCGTTAGCTGCAACGTGCGCACCGAGACTGTGTCCGATCAGGTTAATGTTATCCCGGGAGGCACCAGTCGCGGACACGATCGTGTTGATCATGCGCGAGATGATTTCACCGACGGCACCGACACGGTTACGGGCGGCAATGTAGTTGATCGTCTGCGAACCTGCACCCCAGTCCACGTTGACGATGTTGAACTCGCCGATGCGGATAAAGTGATCCTTGATGCTCCAGTGCAGACTGGCGTCCTCACCCTCGAGGAATCCGTGGATGAGGAAGCGCGTCGGATGAGCCGGGTTGAAGTTGCTGCCCGACACCGAAGCCTGGCTGTTCCAGTTGATCACCTGCGGGTGGACCGGGTTGCGACGGGTGTACAGACGGAACACGACATCCGTCTCGGGGTTGAACAGTGGTTCGACCTCAGCGTCGCTGGTTGGAACGTCGTACGGGTTCACGTTCAGGAGATGGAGTCGGCCCTGACCATCGGGCACCAGCGCCCAGGGGCTCACCTCCAGCGGGGCGGCACTGACCAAAGCAGCCAGTCCAACAATACCTAGTACCAACGTAGCGGCCTTCATGTTTCTGCAATCACTGATCAATCCTGGACCCCCGACGTAGTCTTTTATTGGCGCTCCTTATCGAACCCTGGGGGACTCTTATCGGGTGGGACGGGGGTTGGGCGTGCGAGATACCTGCAATCAGTTAATTCGGCGTCTATCTAATCCCCTCTGTTGAATTATGTCGACTTCCCGCACCAAAAAAAAAGGGCCCGAAGGTGCTACCGCATCGTTAAACCATAAATCATATCCCAACAGGTTGGAAGCCTCCCCCATATAGTGACGTCAAAGACAAAAAGGCAATCAGTAGGTTGATAAAGATAAGAGTCAGATGTATTTCTTAAGCTACAAACGAAAGCTTCGACGTAGTTGCGAGAGAAGTTGGTGAGCTTTATCCCAGCGAGAAAGGAGCTGCGGCGCGGGTAGTCAGCGTGAAGACGCCCGAGGTACCGGTGCCAAAGTTCGACGGCTCTCCACCCATCGGACGGCTCGGACCCGTCACGCTGCAGGTTCCGGTGAGAATTTCATCGTACGAACCGCACGGCACCGAGGTGAACCCACCGGAAACGATCGACTCGGCGAGGAACTCGTAGGCGCGACCGTGAGCACAGGCGCCGGTGATGTCGACACCGCAACCTGGCTGCGTGCGTCCTCCGTTCGGGTAGAAGGAAGCCTGTCCCAGCGGCAAATCGAAGCCCAGCAGTCCAGCATTGGTGTGGATCGACTCAACGTACTGTGCGTCATT
>KE524854.1:754055-801144 GCA_000441895.2 Anopheles sinensis | reverse complement strand
GTTGCTGTCCAGCGAGAACAGAGGCAACGCCGGATCCATACCGAAGATCGTGTTCAGGCGTCCAAACTGGAAGAACCCGGCGTTACCGGCGGCATGCGCACCGAGACTGTGTCCGGCGATGCTAACGCTTGCGTAGCTGATGCCGGTGTTGGACGACAGGAAGTTGATGAACGTGGACACCACGTTTCCAACGGCAGAGACACGGGCCCGGGCGAAGGGATAGTTGATCGTCTCCGCACCGATTCCCCAGTCGACGGTGAACACGTTGAACTCGCCGCGAGTCAACCAGGCGTCCTTCAGGATCATGTTCACCTCCGAGAATCCATTGTTGTTCCATCCGTGGATGATGAAACGGGTCGGGTTGGCGGGGTTGAAGTTCGATGCGGTCAGTGTGGGGGCCTGTCCCAGCTGAACGACCTGTGGCGTGTCCCGGTTGGCGCGGGTGTACAGGCGGAAGATGGTATCAGTGCCGGCGGTGAAATGAGGCTCCGGGACCGTCTCGTCAATGTTGTACGGGTTCAGGTTGGCCAGATGCAACCGACCGTTACCGTCCGGGATCAGCATCCATTTGTCCGATGCCGGGGATGACAGCGAGGCAGCGTTCGCTAGTGGAGGAAAAAAAGGATAGATTGTCATGAAATCGAGTTCAATATCTCATGATACGAGTTTTTCTAAAAGGCTCGAACGTAAACTTACCAGCGGCAATAACGCCGATGAGCAGTAGAGCAGCGGTGTTCCGATACATCTTCGTACTCCTTAGATCGGGGACGGTTTAATCTTACTGACAGCAATCCCTAGCTTAGGTTGGCGTTTTATAGCACCCCCAGGAGTAGGAAAACAAACGTGCTACAAAACACCTTATCGGCTTTGCACTGATTAGCCGATACAAGCTAAGGCGCATTCGGGAGCGGGATAGGATTCGACAATAGAACCAAATGTTGCTACCGCATCGTGGACAGTCTTTCAATGTTAAACCAATATCTCTAGTACATTCGGTTAGCGATCATACCACCGTGAGATAAGCACACGGGTCTGTGTTGATTGTTTTATGGTGGGAAAGTTTGGAGGTGCGTTCTTTGGCGCCTATCAACAGAGTCTTTGCAGGTGTGCCACCGAACAGGGATATGGAACATTGTCCATGTTTCAAACACAGGCGGTATAAAAATACATTCAGCGGCGATTATACTTTGAGGTTCGTTTGGAAGTTCACTGCTCAAGTCTTCTTCTTCTGGTGACATAGACCTTTTACGAGAAAGGACCAGCAGCTAAGGCAATATGTCCCCACTGCACGAATCAATGTCACAGTGTGAAAATACACCAAAATAAGTTTGCTCCTAAACACGTGATAAACAAAACTTACTGATTTCGGCCCTACGCATAAAGTTATTTTTTGTGGTGCTCAAGATTAGCACATGCGCTTAACTCTCTTGATAAGAACATATCCTTCCGCGTGTATCGCGTGGGGGGTCAAATAATTGTGACGCAGATCGGGCCAGATGGTTGACGTGAAAAATAACCACCATCGGCGGCACCGTATCGTAGAGTGATTAATTACGCCCTCATGCGTACACGAAATATGACGGGAGGCGATAAGTTAGTGGATGGTATAAAAAGGCACGTTCGATAAGCTGGTTGAGGTTGATCTTCGTAACGCCCAGGCAGTGAGGATAATATGGCGAAGGTGTTGATTCTTTGCTTGGTAGCTGTGCAGCTCCTTGGAGGTATAGTACACCGGTTGTTTTGTTTTCCTTTTATCCTTTTTGTAATAAACGTGATAATCATCTGTTTTAGCTCTGGCCTCTGATGCCTCCAACTGGAAGCTGGTACCGGATGAGTCTGGACGGTTGCACCTGGTCAATGGTAATCCCTACGACCTTCCGGAGAATGAAAACGAGATTGAGCCCCTCTTCAACGCGGAGACGGATGTGATCTTCCGGTTGTTCACCCGTCGCAACCCTGCCCATGGACAGATTCTGGAGTGGAACAATCCCGCCTCGGTGCAGAACTCCAACTTTATCGCATCACACCCAACCCGCTTCACCATCCACGGATGGAACGGTGGAGCAGACTCGGGCTTGCATGCCAACATTCGCCAGAACTACCTCGGCGTTGGGGAATTCAACGTGATCGCGGTCGATTGGGGTGCAGGTGCCCAGACGGTCAACTACATTGCTGCCCGTAACCGAGTTGCGGCCGTTGGTGACATTATTTCGCGCATGGTTAACACGCTCGTGTCGGCTTCGGGAACCTCCCGGAACAATATCTATCTGATTGGTCATAGTCTCGGTGCGCACGCTGCAGGTAACGCCGGTAAGCTACAGAATGGGCAGCTGAATACCATCATCGGTCTGGACCCGGCCGGTCCGCTGTTTTCACTGGCTGATTCGGACATCATGGCTCCCCGGGACGCGCAATACACGGAGGCCGTCTTCACGAATGCGGGTCTACTTGGCTTCGATCTGCCACTGGCAGATGCCAACTTCTACCCGAACGGAGGCCGCTCGCAGCCTGGCTGCGGTATCGATGTGGCCGGTAACTGTGCTCATTCGAGAGCGCACGAGCTGTACGCGGAATCGGTGTCGACGACGGTTGGTTTCCGTGCAACACGCTGCGCCAGCCATGGCGAGATCACCGCTGGACAGTGCACCAACACCGGAACGGCGAACATGGGTGGACAGCCGTCCAACCAAGGACGTGGTGTGAATGGTTTCTTCATTGTCTCGACCAATGGAAACTCTCCCTTTGCTCAAGGATAATAAGTTAATTGTAAGAAATAAAAGACTGCGAAAATATCTCTTGTATACTGAAAGTACGTGTTTCTTATCTTTGGAATGTCAAAGTGTCTAATACGTCAATAAGAGATTTGTGATAAAACATGGGGTCCGCAACAGCCAAGCGGTAGCGCCGATTAGAAACTCGGCCCATGACCTCGACGGCATGGATTCGACCGGGACCGGAACCTGTACGAGAGGACTGACTATTCACGCCCCATGGGCAAAGTCTTGTAAGCCCTTAATGGGCAAGCATTATCAAGAGGACGTTACGCCAGAAAGAAGCAGAGAAGATAAAGCACATATTTAAAGGGTCACTTTACAGTTGAACTTTGCTTCGAGTCCACAGTATTGTAAGGTATTCGTGTTAAATAAGTTTGTAGACTCATCATGATCAAGTAACATTATTGGGAATACTTTCAGTGCAATAGAAAGTATTGCTCAACATTATCTTTAGATTTGATTATCTTTTATCAAAATGCCGAACTCTATAACGAAGCAAACGTTATAAAATAAGGTGGCTTGCTCGCGATCGTCATAGTCGCAAGTCGCAGTTGCGTCCAGCGAGTCCGAATATCCCAAAAATGGTTCGAAGCGTCCTAATCCTTGTGGCCGCATCGTTGATGGTGGTTGCAGCACACCCTATCGCGGACTCCAACTGGCATCTAGTGCCCGATTCGAATGGAAGGCTTCACCTGGTGAACACAAATCCGTACGATCTACCAGAGGATTCTGTTGCATCCGTTGCGCCGCTGTTCAATCCCGAACAGGACCTGATTTACCGACTCTTCACTCAGGCCAATCCGACTACGGCACAGGTTCTTGAGTTCGGTAATCCGGCCTCGATTGCGGCCTCCAACTTCAATCCGGCACATCCGACGCGCTTTACCATCCACGGCTGGAACAGTAATGGCAACGATGGTATGAACACAAACATTCGTGATCGATACCTTAGTCTTGGCCAGTACAACGTTATCAGTGTGGATTGGAGTGCCGGAGCGGTAAACCCCAACTATATCGCTGCCCGGAATGCTGTCGGACCAGCCGGAGCGGCACTTGCTTCGTTCATTGATCAACTTGTGGCCGCCGGGGCATCCCCGGACAACATTTACCTGATCGGATTCAGTCTTGGAGCTCATGTAGCAGGAAACGCAGGCAAAGGTCAAAATGGACGAATTAACACCGTGATTGCACTCGACCCAGCCGGACCTCTGTTTTCGTTGGGACAATCGGATGCTGTCTCGCCTGCGGATGGACGTTATGTCGAGATGATCATGACCAACGGAGGACTTCTGGGTAACACCGATCCGATGGGTCAGGCAATATTCACACCCAACGGTGGACGGTCGCAGCCCGGTTGTGGAACCGATATTGCTGGTGGCTGTGCCCATGGTCGTGCACCGGCGTTCTTTGCCGAGTCCATCACCAGCTCCGTTCCGTTCCGGGCAACTCGCTGTGCCGGGTTACAGGAAGTGGTAGCAGGAACCTGTACACCAAGTGGACCCGACGCTAACATGGGAGGAGAGCCTTCCAATTACGGCCGAGGCGTCACTGGAGCCTACTTCTTGACTACGAACGATGCTGCTCCATTTGCCAGAGGATAAGAATATGGCGAAAATAAAAATAAAATAAAACTTTAATGACTTTATATATAACAGTCATAAAACATTTTTATTGGAAGAAAAAATGTAAAGATTAGAAGCATTAAGACATACAATAGGAATAATGAAATTAATAGATTGAGAATACCTTCACAAATATATTTTCTGTGAGATTGGTACTGAACAGATCGCATAACATAGGGGGACATCCATTAAATCAAGACTGGCTTCTTCATTTTCCGGACTAAGGTTCCGGACTAAGTAAATTCTAATAAATAGTAGACTACAAAATTATCTGAACTTTCCTGGCATTAAGAATTCAAAAATTATTCGAGAATTTTGAGGGTTTCAATAAAAGTATTGCTTGCATAGGTAACATAAGCAAATCCCTGTTGTAAAATGTAAAGGACTGACAAAATCGTTATGTTTATCAGCCTTATCGACAATTGTTAACAAGAAAACGAGAAAGTATGACGATTTTGTCAGCCGGGTATTTTTTACGCGTCACATGTCCCAATTCCACTTTCGTCAAGTCAATATTTTTTTATAGGTATTTGTGTTTAAGAAATTTGTGTAGTCATCATGATGCAACATATGGAAAATGCTCTTAGGTCAATAACAAGAATTTGCTCCAACATTATCATCAGAACTGATTATCTGTTATCATGAGGTCGACCCCCGCAAACGTTATAAAATAAGGTTGATTGTTCCTCGACCCCCATAGTCGCAAGTCGCAGTTGCGTCCAGTGAATCCGGGTGTCAAAAAAATGGTTCGAAGTGTCTTAATCCTTGTGGCTGCAACGTTGATGCTGGTTGGCTCTCAACCTATAACCGACTCCAACTGGCATCTAGTGCCCGATTCCAATGGAAGGCTTCACCTGGTGAACACAAATCCGTACGATCTTCCGGAGGACTCCACTGCGCCATTGTTCATTCCCGAACAGGACCTGATCTACCGACTCTTCACTCAGGCCAATCCGACTACGGCACAGGTTCTTGAGTTCGGTAATCCGGCCTCCATTGCGGCCTCGAATTTCAATCCGGCCCATCCAACTCGCATCACCATTCACGGCTGGACCAGCCACGGAAATGATGGTATGAACACGAACATCCGCAATCAATACCTTAGCCGCGGCCAGTACAACGTCATCAGTGTGGACTGGAGTGTTGGAGCTCAGAACCCCAACTACGTCGCTTCCCGGAATGCTGTCGGACCAACAGGAGCCGCGGTGGCTTCGTTCATTGATCAACTTATTGCAGCCGGTGCTTCCCCGGACAACATTTACCTGATCGGATTCAGTCTTGGAGCACACGTTGCAGGAAACGCAGGCAAAGGTCAGAATGGACGTATTAACACTGTGATTGCACTCGACCCAGCTGGGCCGTTGTTTTCGTTGGGACAATCGGATGCTGTCTCACCTGCGGATGGCCGCTACGTCGAGATGATCATGACCAATGCTGGACTTCTGGGTAACACTGAACCGATGGGACAGGCAACGTTCGTACCGAACGGTGGCCGGACGCAACCCGGTTGTGGAGTCGACATTGTCGGTACCTGTGCCCATGATCGTGCCCCAACTTTCTTTGCCGAGTCCATCACGAGCTCTGTTCCGTTCCGGTCAACTCGCTGCGCCAGCATGCAGGAAGTGGTAGCAGGAAGCTGCACGCCGAGTGGACCCGATGCTAACATGGGAGGAGAGCCATCCAACTACGGCCGAGGAGTTAGTGGAGTCTACATCTTGTCCACGAACGATGCTGCTCCATTTGCAAGAGGATAATACAGAGTCATGTCAAAAATAAATGCCAAACAACTTTTGCTATAAAATTCAATGACTTTAAATATCAAAATATGTAAGAATTATTATTGAAACTATGAATTTACTAATTTGTAGCACCAACAAATAACAGAAATAGGAAAAAATATATGTAATTTTTTGTCCGGAATTCTTCGGGAGTCCGGCATAACTATGTATGTTCATACGCCTGTTACACCAGGCGTCGGCAGAAGTTTCTGAAAGAGGCCAGAAACTGAAAAAGTAAAACAAAAATGCGGGCCAAATATTTTAATTAATGTTTTAATTTTTAAAGTGAAATTAAACCTTTTTCGAATGTAGTATCAATTTTATAATCCAGAAAGTAATATACCTAAACTCCTTAACTCTTATCCTACACTCTTTTGTCGATTGCATCCATTAGTTTATCTAAATAGTCCATTGCTATCAGTAATAAACAGAACAAAAGAATTAGGACAATTAACAAGAACAGCAAAGGACATTAAACTAAACAAGGAAAACACTATAAAATGAAAGCTTAGGCATGGTTACGAAAGTATGATTCAGTTTATTACATTTAAATTCTTTTTGAAAACTCTTGCATAGCAGATCTCGGTTTATCCTCGTGCGAACGGACTGTTGGCGTTGGTCGTAAGGAAGTACACACCATTGACACCACGGCCAATGTTGGAAGGCTCACCGCCCATACGAGCATTAGCGCCAGAGGACACGCAGTTGTTGTTCAAGATCTGGTCGTAGTTGGCACAACGGATCGAGTTGAATCCACTCTGAGCCGGGCGGACGGACTCCGCGAAGAACTGGTGCGCACGGCTATGCGCGCAGGTACCAGCCAGATCGACACCACATCCGGGCTGGCTACGGCCTCCGTTGGGGTAGAAATCAGCCTGACCGATTGGCAGATCGAAACCGAGCAGACCACCGTTGGTGTGGATGACCTCCACGTAGTTGGCATCTCCCGGAGCGACACGGTTGCCCGGATCGTTGATGGAGAACAGCGGCAGAGCCGGATCCAAGGCGATGACCGAGTTCAGGCGTCCACGAGTCACACGCTTGCCGACAATACCGGCCGTGTGGCCTCCGAGACTGTGTCCGGTGACGTAGACATTGTTGAAAGACAAGCCTCCGCTCTGGTTCAGGAAGTCGATGAAACGGGCGACGGCAGCTCCGACAGCGTTGATGTGATTGCGGGACGTAACGTAGTTCGGGTTCTGAGCACCACCACCCCAGCCCACCACGATCACGTTGAGATCAGCACGATCCAGGTAGGCATTGCGAATGGCAACGTTCACCTCCGAACCTTCGTTGTTGTTCCATCCGTGGATGATGAAACGGGTCTGGCGACCTCCGTTCCAGTGCGGTCCTAGGGTTCCAGCATTGCCAGGGGTAATGCGATGGCCATTGTTGCGGTTGGCGCGGGTGAACAGCAAGAAGACCGTGTCAGTGTCGGCGTTGAACAGTGGCTCCGGCACATCCTGGCTTCCCAGGTTGAAGGGGTCAGTGTTGACAAGATGAAGGCGACCATCACCGTCTGGGACCAGCTGCCAGTTTTCCGGGAGACCCTCCTCCTCGCTGGGAATATGCTCTTCGCCTACTTCCTCGTTGGGCATGTGTTCCTCTCCAATTTCCTCATTGGGAATGTGCTCGCGTCCACGCACATCCTCCTCAACAGGGATGGCGGTGGCTAAGGACATTTAAAAAGTAAATCGACAGGGAATTAGGAAATCCCCAATAAACCAATCAAGGTACTTTCTACTTACCAGCTGCCAAGCAGAAGATTAGTACTGCGAAAAACTTCATCTTGGGTCCGTAACTTCCCGCTGACTGAAGGCCAACGGATTCCAGATCCGTTTTTTATAGGTTTAATAATCTTTGCACAGAAAAAAAAACGAGACGAGCTGTAGATAAATGAATTGCTTTGTCTAGCCAAAAATCATGCTGGCCAAACACGAATTAATCTTATCGTTAAGCTGTGCGGGAGCGTAGTAAATTCGGTAGTCTATAAACCGCTTAAGGGGTGGTCCAGGACTTCGGGGAGTAGTCGATAACAAATCGGACCCCATGAACGCTCCACACGCCACCACGCTAAAACCACGCTATGTGTAGATAACGAAATTGATGCTTATTAAAGACTGATTAACTACGTAGCTTTGAAAGGAAGAAAATTACAAACCAAATCAGAGAAAATACAATTTGTTCACTTGTGTTCCACTTTAAACGCCGGAATGTATGCAATCATGTCTACATTTCATTTATTTCAAGACCTCTGAAGTTGCTGAACATGGAGGTTACATTACGTTAGCGGTACCCCTTAAAACAATTCAACGACGATCTTAGATATGCGGTTGAATAAATCGTATACAAGATCTCACAAATCCTTTCAATAAATTATGGTCGAGTTAAAATATATGATAAAAATGATCTTTAAATCAATTGAGAAGCACTGGAATACATAAGGTGATCAAGATGGGAAAATACTTGCAGTATGTATAGTTCCATGTGAAATATTAAGAAACAGCGCCATATGCAGATTTAATCTTATCTCACAAAATAGGCTACCTGTGTGGTTGTAGATTTTTTTTTAATCGATAAGCCGTCCGATTAATCGTAAGATTTCAGGAACTAATAAGCTACTTCTTCAGATTAACCCACGTGGCATCATGCGTGGTGATAACGTTTGATTATAAATATCTATATTATTTTCGGATTGTACCAAAAGTATGATAAGGTTTTGCGTCACTGTCTTATCTTGTAAGTGGTGCGGATACTCGCGTGATATTCAATTCGCAGCTCTACCTCGATAATGCGGACTACAATAAGGGCAGGAACTGTTGAAGCAAGAAATAGCTATTATAACATAACCAATAAACTAAACATTCTTGCAAGCGCAAAGTAACAAAACGATAAACGGCTCAACTTGCACGGATTTTGTTCGAAGTAATGCGTTGCGGAAATATATTTCTACCTCTTGATGGCGTTTCTAATCGCTTCCCAAGTACTCTAAACCAACCATCGAGTGTTGCTCAAATCAAGACCCGTGTACTTGAGAATGATTTATAAAGGGCTCGGCCAGTGAAACCGAACCTATCCACTTTCTACCATGAAGCCAGTGTTAGTTCTTTTGTCGGTTGCCGGAGTGTTGTCGCTGGAAGCACCGGGATGCGATCCTGGTTTTGTCGCTGTTCCAGCCAATTTTGAAACCTTCACCTGTGTTTCCGTGGAGCAGCTAGAGCGTATGAAGCAAAGAAAGTTCATTGCTGATGCCGGAACGCGATTCTTTCTCTGGACGCGACAGACCAAGGTTGGAGAACGTGAAGAGTTAAGGTTAGACGATCTGAGTGCGTTGAAAAATACGACCTTCAATACGCGCAACCCAACGCGTATCCTTATCCATGGATGGCTTAGTGATTGGACGGCGGAATCGGTTGATGGATTGGCGAAGGCGTACATCTCCAAAGGAGCGTACAACGTTATCGGAGTGGATTGGTCAGCGGGTGCGTCTACGATATTCTACCCTCAAGCGTGTATGCGTGTTGGTGCCGTTGCTAAAACCGTCGCAAAACAGATCTCGTTGTTGCTTCGGGCGGGACAGACACCCGCCCAGATTGTGCTCATTGGTCACAGTCTGGGGGCGCACGTAGCCGGCATGACGGGGAAACATTTCCAGAGCAGTCCCAAACTTGCAGCCGTCGTTGGACTGGACCCCGCTGGGCCACTGTTCAGTGAGAACAAACCTTTGGAGCGTCTCGACCAGCTGGATGCGGAATACGTTGAAGTGATTCACACCAACATGGGCTGGTTGGGGTATCAGGCTGCACTTGGGCAAGCCGATTTCTTCCCCAACGGAGGATACTCTCAAGCTGGATGCGTGACACACACCTGCGATCATCAGCGGGCCGTTGAGTACTTCCGAATGTCGCTGGAAAGCGCCCAACCACTGTACGTCGGTCGACGTTGCGAAACGAAATTGATCAATGATGGGTGTGACGGCGCCCTGGCAGTTATGGGAAGTGATCCCGACGAGCGGTTCAAGCTAAAGACAAGCGGTATGTTCTATCTTCAGATTTCCAATTAAGGTTCAGTTTCTGAAGAGTAATGTTTGTCATCAAACAGAAAGTGAGAGGGTACTCAGAGGTGGAATGGCACAATAAAATGCTTTATCGACAATGGTATCGAACGCATTAAATGCACGTGTTATTTATTTGGAATCTTACAATCTATTTAATCTAATCTAACAACCGGCAGCGAACGGGAAACTGTTTGCCGTCTGCAGGAAGAAAATACCCTCCGGTGCACCGGCGGCATTCGGTGGCTCACCTCCCATACGCGAGGTCACTCCCGTGACGTTGCACAATCCATCACGGATGTTCTGGAACGATTCACACTGTTGACCCACGAAACCGTTCCTCGATAGGATCGATTCAACGTAGAAATGAACGGCGCGTGCATGGGCACAACTTCCTCCGGCGTCCGGACCGCAGCTTGGCTGAATGCGGCCAAAGTTCGGATAGAAATCGGCATCCCCGATCGGCTCCATAAAGCCCAGCACACCTCCGTTGGTGTGAATGATCTCCACATAGTCTGCATCCGTCGACCGGATGCGATCGGGAGCGTTACCCGCGAAGAACGGTAACGCCGGATCGAGTCCGATGATCGTCTCCAGCTCACCGGATTGCCATTTACCAACGTTTCCGGCCACATGCGCACCCAAACTGTGGCCAACGACCACAACGTCACGCTTGTTCAGGTCGACATTACGCGAAAGGTAGTCCAGCATGTTCGAAGCGGCCGCTGCCACGGCGTACACCAGCTGCCGGGAATTCGGATAGAACTCATCCTGCGCGCCGACACTCCAGTCCACGTAGATCACGTTGTAGTTGCCGGTGAAGAAGAGGGCCGAACGCACCAGTCGGTTAATTTCCGAATCTTGCGAACCGAGCCATCCGTGGATAACCATGCGTGTGGGATTGTTTCGATTGAAGGACGATCGCACGATGCTGTCCACATCACCATTTCGCAGCACCTCCGGAACTTCCGGGTTCGAATTGGTGTACAGTAGGAAGCGTGTGTCACGCTCGGGAACAAACTCACGTCGGGGTTTTTCACCGTCCAATTGGTACGGCATACGGTACGAGACTAGGCGCATGTTACCGTTTTCATCCGCAGCCACTTCCCATTCATGGTTGTCACTATCTTCTCGAAGCAGCGGACTGGCGGAGGCTGCAAATAATGATTGATTGAATAACGGTATTCAATGAAGTGAGTATTTCAGAGCGCGGAAGATACTTACCTAGTCCCACACACAACACTCCAATCACCAAAAGAACACGCATCCTGCTGTGCATCTATCAAATATCACTCCAATGTGTTACATAAACGGTTACCGGCTACTGATTTTTCGGCCCTCGCCAACGGGCACCTTTATAGGTGCGATAAATGACCGCCCATTTTTTGCAGGAAGCGTTATCAAAAACCCACCGATTAATCCCTCCGATTGACCATTCGGGCGATAAGGTTCGGTCGACCCACACACTGTACAAACAATGACATCACACGCAAAGCAAAGTCTAGACGCAGTCTAGCATGACTTTTATTTGGATTAAAATGACCGGCAAAAACAAACATAAAAACGTCACTAATGTGTGCAATGAGTTCTCCGAGGGCAATGGTACCTACCGTACGGTCATAGTGACGGAAACCGAGCAGGACTCGGTTTGTGGAGATAAGCTGCACGAGGTGCTGTAATGTTCAGGGGATTATTTTTAGTTCCGTACCCTTAATATGCCTATCGATATAAGAGATTAATTTTAAACCATAGAAAGTCATTCTGCTGCATACTAAATTGCATAACTTAATGAAACACGGTAGAAGAAGGAAAGGATATTTGGCTACCAGATTAAAGTAGGCAATGCGATAACACATTGTAAAAGAATGGCTGGTAGTGGCAATGTTGGTCTCTTATCAGAACTTTGATAAAGAAGATAGTTGACCTTCTGAATTGGCTCAACACCCCCATGTGGGAACTAGGCCTCTCTCCATAGAGAGTTACTGTGACCGAAAGACGCTAAATTATAAGATCGGTGGTCAGCCAGCAAGCCTCGGGATTCAATCCAACACTTATGGTGTGGTGTTTTCTAGCGCTGCCGCTGCGCCATGAACACCCCCGAGGATAGTTGATAGAGGAATAATAAAGGTTCCCAGAATATATCAATTCACTGTAAGAAATTTAGGTGAACCGATCAATTTGAACCAGCGTATAATCGTGACTTTGAAGAAGAATTGCTTTATCTTCTTCTTTTTCTTCTTCTTCTTCTTCTTCTTGGCGTAATGACCTCTTGGTCATGCCTGCGCCCATTAAGGGCTTACAAGACCTGTTTCCTTTTGTACGTGGATAGTTACTCCTCTCGTACAGGGGAAGGCCCCGGTCTCGGATGGGATTCGAGCCCACGCCGTCGAAGTCATGGGCCGAGTTTCTAACTGGCGCTACCGCTCGGCTGTCGCGGGCCCCCCCAATTGCTTTATCTAGATTTCTCTTTGATAAGAGTCTTCTTTCATTAAAATGCATTTAATATTCGTTCTGGAAAAAGTATCGTCAGATGTATTTTCATTGAAATAGTCTATTTTAATTTATTATCGATGATGTTGTGTAATCCTTTAATGAACGTACCCCATAGCGTACGGCGGTTCTGCCAATGTTTCGACGGTGTATATCCCAGCGGTAACGTTCTTCTGCCGGAACTCTCCGCCCATCAGCGCGAGCTGCTTGATATTGTAGCACGTTCGTGATTTGATCTCGTTGTAATCGTTGCAACCAACTCCCCAGAACCCTTTCGTTGTTTTCGATAACGACTCTATGAAGTACTCCGTCGAGCGACCGTGACTGCAGATGTCCGTCTTGCAGCCCGGTTGCTTCCTGCCGTAGTTCATGTAGAAATCCACATGCCCCAACGGAGCCGGATAGCCAGAGAACTGGGTATTGGTGTGGATCACCTCCACGTACGCGGCATCGTCCAGGCTGAGACGGGTATCCGGTTCGTCCTGGAAAAAGTTTATCGAGGCCGGATCGAGCCCGTAGATCACCTGCAGCTGTAGGCTTTTCAACGAGTGGCCAGTATTGCCGGCGATATGTGCACCCAAACTGTGTCCCACGAGATGTAGCCGCTCCATGTCGGTTAGGTTGGAGCGGACGAGCTGGTTGATGAGGTCGGCTACGACCAACCCGACCGCGATCGTGTACTGTGAGGCACGGAAGTACGATTCACCAGCACCGAGAGACCAATCGATACCGATGACGTTGTAATCCCCGACATCCAGGTACGCATCCTTAATTCCCTGAATCACCAACGAAGACGCGTTGTTAAACCAACCGTGGATGATGATTCTGTCAAAGAGAACCGATTATAGTGTGGCGTTTGTATGCCGTAAAAGTTCCATTCCTTCACACCTGACCGGATGGCTCGAGTTGTAGAACGATCGCATCAGCGTATCGACTGTATCGATCGCGAAGACATGTGCATCCACGTTGTTCAACGGGGTGTAGAGATAGAACCGCACATCTCGACGGGCACTGAAAGACGTTCCGAAACCAATACGCACCTCATTCAGGTCACTGTCACCAGCTATTGGGGGAGACGATAGAAAGAGAAACATTATGTCTGTGCACCACAACCAGGTAGGGTTTTAACAACACTAACCTTCACCGTGTAGCATGAGCCCACCGACCAGTATCAACGTTAAGCCGACTAAGAACCTCCCGCCACTTATGTAGACCATTTTCGGCTGAAGGAGAATGCTTCCGATTCTACGATTCGTTCCAATTCCACTGCTGGTGTTAACAAAACGCCCACTATCGCCGGGCTGGCGCATTTATGGACTGATGCAACGTGTTTTATTGCAGGTGTACCAGCGGGAGCTTCACTATAGAATGATTTGCTGTTGCTTAAAATGCATCGAGGAAGTCGTACACATCATTAATCGATTGAATAGGAAAAAGTATTGTAATGCTTATGGGCAGTGCTTTGCGGTGACCTGTTTAAATTATGTGTAACGTATACAACCAAGTAAATTCTGAACTGTAGGTGGTTCGCATTCGATCGTAAACCCATATATTTTACGATTTTATGTTTCCGATAAAAAAAAGCGTATGTTCCTTAATTTGCATAAGCTTAAATAGAACGAGAATATATTTTAAATCTAAAAGTTCTACTCTTTCCGCCTAGTGGGATGATGTCTTAGTGAAAGTGCAAAAAAGGTCTCTTGTGAAGGCAAACCACACGTTTTGCAGCATCATCAAACTGTGAACTTGTCTCGTTAACATCCACATTATTCAACTTGGTAATCGTTACAGTATGTTAAATGATCGAGCAACCTTCCCGCCCAAACGTGATCGTGTTTGGTTACGTGGGTGTAAAATGAAAGTGATTCAATCGGAACTGCAGCCTAAATAACATGTGTTAATTGTATCACGACCCATTTCTTCCATCCTTTGGGCAATTTCCATCACAAAGATTAATGCGCTAATGCACTACGATTGAACGTTGTGATTTTAGATTTAAAATGACCTCATGGTGGATATGTTTTGGTTTTCAAATTTCAACACATGCACCTCAAAACTTTCGTCAATGGATGCACACTACCTGCAGCACCTGATAGCCACTGTTTCGTTCTTTCGGCGACCGGTGATATGACACTGACTATCTAACTAACGCGGGTTTGATTCCTGCCAGAATCGTTCGAGGCCGACAGCACCAACGTACCCCGTCGACTTATCGTACCGAACTGCGTCGGTCGGCGGAGTTGTCGAAGTTGTCTCTTTGCCAAATAAACAGCCAGTTTCAGCCCAGCTATCGGGTTGGGCTGTCGTCAGGCAGTGATCATTTCGCTTTCGCTTCGCCGAAAGACAACATCGCCCTCTCCGGAACTGAGTCGAGCGGAACTGGGAAACTTTCTTCGCTTTCTGGCGTCCCGAATGCCGGTAGAAATGATTTTTATTTGGCAAAAACTACCTTTCCCTTGGCCCCTAAGGGGGTTTAACGCGACAACGGATCCCGTTACTGGGTTAATGAGTCGATTGATCGACCGAAAATGAAATGGAAAAAATCTCCTGGAGCAATCGTTTCGCAAACCAGATAACAGATTAAAGCGAAACCGAATTATGCACTTGAAATTAAATCAAACTAAAAATGTAACTGTTTGAAATACTTCGAAACCAACAACTGACAAAGTAGGCACTGGCGCACGTGGAAGTGACGAACGAGTAGACTAGTTAGCGGTTGCAACCACAGAGTGAGAGAACGATCACGTCATTTGAAGTTCTAGTGCCATGTTCACGATCGACTATCTAGCACACAACACACAAACTACCTATGGAAGGTAATTTTTCATCAACGTTTTGGATGCAGCGAGCTGGTATGTGTAGTGAGTTGGTTATCCACGCGGATGTTGTAATCATCTCGATCGAGCGCGGTTTACCGCTGTTGCCTCTTTCGATAACGATCATTTAAACGACTCTATGCAGCTTGTTTAAACGACTCTATGCAGCTCTATGCAGTCTGCTCAATTAGGAGAGTTCAGAACCTATCTCTTGCACCCGTTTTAATTTTTTCTATTCGTTCATTTTTAAATCCTTATATCATTCACATGATCGTCGAACTCCCGTCTGGAAATTGGTTTACTAAGTACCCACAAATTAATTTACCGCACTTTACGCCGTCATTCAAATCATGGTGCGTTTCAATCTTAATCGCGCCGTGATGATTCCTTTCATCACGCTCTTCCAGTACGGTGGGCGTTATGGTCTTCAGTGAATTAAGTGTGAACGAAGGCAAATACTCTTGACCGCTTTCGTAGTGGGGTTTCTTTGCGGGAGGGCTGGCTGCAGAAAGTCCATCCGAGAATCTGCCCATCTTCACGCAAACTCCCGTACGCTGGGCGGGTCAGCCATACAGTCTAGTGCAGCGGTCGGCAAGCACTGGGTCTTTTGATACTTCGAATGTAGTTCTTTATCTCCGAAAATTATTTGTTAGCGCATATCAAACAAGAAATGTTGCAGAACATTATTTTGGAAGGAGAAGTTTAAGAAAAATTTGTTGTTTATAATTGATTGATTTGTATTATATAATTGATTGTTTATCCATTTGATCAATGGTCATTTCAAGCAGGAAACTTTTAATCTTATATCGAGGAAATATTATTCGATTGTTTTTGAAGTAAATTTAGAATCGTCAAAAGTGTGAACAGGAATTACTAGACCATACTTTTAAAAGAATATTTTGCTCAAAGATTGAAATTTGAATTCTATCCACCAAAATTTTAAATACACATTCATATTTTTCTTGATTCATTAAATGAAAAATGAGGTGAGATTGTATCTACTTTAGATTAAAAAATATAACGAAAAAAACTTGTTTAAAATAGAATATTTTTCAGTAATACAAAAATTGTTGATGTTGTCTAACGAGGTGTTCAATGCATAGAACTCATTACTTTAGGGCCTTTAATCCGAGAGGTTTGACGACTTCAGGTCTGACATATGATCCAGTAAAGAAAAACTCAAAAACACACAGATACATATACACACGAATCAATTGGCGCACAGGAACTGCCCAAAGGAAATGCACCGTCGTCCTATTTTTCTGATAAGAAAGACTTCCGTGGGAGGCATCACGTTACTTGCGCCCCCTAACACCCTTTCCTTCATGGCATCGTCCACCTTAAACACTGTCAGTTCTGGTCAACTCCCGCTGTTTGTAGAGCAAATTATTTGCATGCAGATTCGTCAATCAAGCGAATCGCCACTGCCTCCCCACACCAAAAGGAAAAAAAGTAAGAAAAGACTCCCTCGCACGGCCGGTGGAAATATGCGTTTCATTAGCGGTAATCCACCGACTAAATTGTAGTTTGTAGCGCTCGTATCCAGCGGTCGGCGGAATTCCTCTCTGTCACCGTTTCTACAGCGACCGCGGGCACTTAAAGTCGCGCGGAGGCACCGAACGGTAGGTAAGCTGGTAAATAAAATAAAAAAAAAATCACGTAATGAAGTAAAACGGCCATCTCTCGTTCGGAGAGACGCCCGGGCCCGGCATGTGTTTCTGATTTGTGACGCGCTGCGGCACCAGCTGATGGTCAGCTTCATTGTAGATGCTTTGTACTGTGGAAGTGAAGCGAACATATCCGATTAGTGGGTACAGTTCCCTCATGCTATAAGCGATTAGAAAAGTGTTAGAATTGGGATATTTATGGCTGGCGTTTAACGACAATTATTTTTCATCGATGTTTTGCAACTACGAAAAATGTCGCAAACTTGAATGTCCCTTAGCCACCACATCGTATAGTACGTTTCAGAGGTTAGCGATAAGCAGGGCACGTTGAAGCTGAAGGAAGGAAAAATAAAAGTTTTTGTTTATTTTAATTTTTATTAGGTAAATAAACAACCTGTCGATATGCTATGGTTGCTTTGCTGGAGGAGGGGACCCAACTAATGCTACTAATGCAGAAGTAAATGTGTCGCCTTGACCGTCGGGTGGGAGAGATAAATAAACCGTGGATCGCGATAGCACGACCCCCAAACAGCATCTCGTCAGCCATTTGTAAAGGTCTAGGCTTGCGGAGGACCGATGCACCATCAGTCGTAGTGCCGAAACCAACGCGGTCGGTTGCCTTTCCCGGGTCGGGAAATTACACAGGCGTCGTGAAGTGGCATCCAACCCGTGCAACACAACCAATGCACCATCCATCTCCCGTTAGCCCCGTGCTGGCATCGCCTTCGTGTTGTGATTTCACAGAGAAACTTCCCCAAAACAACGTTCAGTTTCCCTATGGTGAACCTGTCCGAAAAGTGATCTGACCACTTTTTGCTCGCGTGTGTTTGTGCGCCTCCATTCAATCGTTCATCAAACCGGCATGGTGATCGCGTAACAATCCGCGTGTGCCTCGACCGCTTCCGTACGTGTGGCGGCAATTTTGACAACGATCAGCTAAAGGGAACACGCGCGCGAAGAAGACATACCGGATTGATCCATTGTCCAGTGTTCAAGCGTTGTCGAGTAATGTGCGCACGGTTTATGTTTAATTCGCAATAAACTTCGCGGGTTGCGGTTTTGGAGGTTCTTCTCTCCTTCGGCAGTGTACAACCGGAAAGCAAATTTTTCGCCTAACTGCGTCACTACAGCACGCCCTATCAAAATGGCCGACGAAGGGACCACGACGATGGCAGCGTTGAAGCAGGTGAGACAAATAAATTAAGAGGAATTTAATCAATTAAACCCGTTTAAAAATCGGATCGTTTGCTCATCGTTGATCGATGGTCAAAATAAGTGAAAAATACTTCCACGTGATCTGTCCCATGCTAGGAAAGACACGTTTTCGATTTTACGATAAGGTTTTGCGAGGGTATCGAACTTACTCTGTTTTTCAATGGTTTCGTATGAATGTTAATGTGGAAATGCAATTACTAGCAAGTGCGGTTTAGTCGGACGACGTGTGTGCGAATGAATTTGACCTTGAAGAACTAGCCAAATACATTACCCTTTGGATAGCATGTTTTAGAATTCCTCGCTAATTGCCTTTGTTTTCAACGATGAACAAAATTAGTTGACAAATATGGCTGTATACCACTACATTTGAGAGTTTTTGCTTTGACTGTTCAAATAATTTGACTTATTATTGGATTGCTATTTATTAACAAAAGGCGAAAAACAATTCGGACAAAAATGTGGTAACTCATAATCATATTTCAAAGCTGTTGCACACAGTTCAAAGAGAAAATTCCAAATTTTTTTAGATCAATTTTTGAAAAAAGAAAAATTAACAAAAATACCAAGAACATACAATTTTCAAGTCTTACGAAGGCACAAAACTTAGAGAAGTATTTTCTGCTAAACCTCTTTGAATATTGTGAGGAAAATATCCCGAAGGATGATATAAACTGATTTGATTAAATAATCATAAAATTAGTGCAGTTTATATCGTAGAATTTGTTGTTTCATGATGCACGAAGCACAGTTGCCTGTCATACAAATTCTATATAATTAATCATCAACATCAGAACCATTATTCATAATCATTTACAGTGACGGGCATTGAAAAGGGCTCACCTCGATTTGCGTTCAATTTTATTTTAATCCAATCAAATAAAAGGCAAATATTTTTTGTATCATGTTTTAAATGGAGTAAACATATCAACGAATATAAGTCAAATACGACCACGACTATGAATATCAAATTGGTCTAGGAGATTGCTATCAACCATGAGACTTATAAAAACACAAAACTTTGGGGATCTTTTCAGTAGAAACTTTATGAAATCTCGTCCCACGATCGACCTCAAAACATTACACCCCGTTGATGACAGAACGGCATAATAACCAATATGCAAATAATGAGATCGTCTCATCAATGGTATCTAACTTTAACAGGATGTATCGTAAACTCGACTACAACAGAACCACCCCAGAACTGATCGAAGAACTCCGTTATTCGTTATAAATGTACCCCTGCTAGACCATATCAACATGATTATAAACCTGTCTTGAAGAGCCCACGGAGGCTAACAAGCTAAAGAAGAAACAAATAAACAAATCTCAAAAGTGGGCACTTTCAGGCATAAGTGAATCTTATAAAGAATATGTAAAATAACGTACAAAAAATATTTGCAGTGTATTTAGTTGGATTAAGACAAAAAACATTTTGGGCGCAAATAAAAAAAATCGAGGTGGGTACTTTTCACTGTCGGTCACTGTATTGGTTTCAAACGAACGACATCTCATATCATGGACAAGATCACATAGAAAACAGATTGCATAAAAAAGATCGATCTGAGCATAGAAAAAGCTCATTGAATGCATAGAAAAGATCGAGTTGACAATAGAAAGTGATTGAAAGACAAATAAACTTTTGCACTACCATTTTTGAAGAATGATTATGTTCGAAACATGCGTTAAAATTATATACTCCGGAACACTTGGCTCGTGTTAGCCTTCATCATTCTTTTAAATTTGAAATGGTTTCTTTCACTTTATACACACAGACGTTACTCTCTCTATCGGTGTCGCTGTCGTACTACTGCATCGGTCTTGTTCGAGGTTACTCCGCACCCGCCGTACCATCGATGCACGAGACGGCCCCTGGCCTGCTGCCCTCCAAAAACATTGCATCCTGGGTCAGCTCCATACCACCGTTCGGAGCGTTCTTCGGGAGTTTGGTGGCATTCCCACTGATGCACCGGATAGGCCGCAAGTACACGGTTCTGATTGCGTCCCCACTGTGGGCCATCGCCTGGGTCCTGATCGCGACTGCTACCGACTGGCGCGTCCTGTTCGTCGCCCGTATGCTGTCAGGTTTCGGTGCCGGATTGTCCCTCCCGGCGGCGCAGGTTTACGTGAGCGAGTGTAGCGATCCAAAGATTCGCGGAGTGATCGGTTCCCTTCCCGCGCTGGCTATGTCCTTCGGTATCCTGGTGATGTACATTATGGGGAAGTTCTTCGACTGGCGGCTGCTCGCGTGGATTTGCTGTGGCATGGCATGTTGCCTCTTCCTTGCCGTGGCATGCTTCCCCCAGAGTCCGGTTTGGCTGAAAACACGCAAGCAGTACGAGAAAGCGCACGTCTCAGCAAAGTGGCTCCATCTGCAGGGTTTCTCAGTTGACCCGAAGGCTGCTTCGGGTTCGGTTGCGCCAAACCCGACGGGTCAGCGGAATGAAAAATGTCCCGCAGAGGCCATCCCACCTAAGCCCTTCTCGAAGGAAGCCCTCCTCCGGCGCGAGATCATGATTCCCCTTGGCATTGGACTTGTGCTGTTGCTGATCCAACAGGTAAGCGGCATCGATGCGGTGGTGTTTTTCACCGTGGAAATTTTCCGCGCCGCCGGTTCTTCGATGGATGGCCACGTGGCGACGATCATCGTGGGCACGGTGCAGGTATTGAGCAACATCGCTGCCCTGTTCGTGGTAGACCGAGCTGGTCGTAAGCCGCTGCTGATCATGTCCGGGTTGATCATGTGCCTGGCCATGGCGTCGATGGGTGCCGCTTTCCATCTCAACTCAATCGGAAACACGTCCTTCGGGTACCTGCCAATAGTCAGTCTGATCGTGTTCATGATCGGGTTCTCGATCGGTTTTGGCAGCATACCGTTCCTGCTGATGGGTGAGCTGTTCCCAACGGCACAACGCAGTCTGCTTAGCTCTCTCGCCGGGTCGTTCAACTTAGCCATGATGTTTACTGTCATCAAAACCTACCATCCACTAGAAGACGTGAGTAAACAAACACTACGGTCATAGTTAGTGACCATCAGCTATGAATCAAATTTGTTTTCCCTTCACAGCTTATCACCGCTTCTGGGACGTTTCTCATGTACAGCGTCCTCTGTGCGTTGGGAGTCGTGTTCGTCATCACCTGCGTCCCGGAAACGAAGGGTCGCGAACTGGAAAGCATCCAAAAGCTGTTCGAACGAAAACCCCGACAGCAGCACGAGATGCTGGAGAGTGGCAAGGGCGCGAGCCATGACAATCCCGTGTTTACTGCCACGGATGAAATAGTGCGGCATCAGCAGAACCCTTCCGAGAAGCGATCGTACGATACAAAACTGTAGCGAATTTGGCTAGTTGATCTATTTCAAACGAAATTAAAATAAACACACATGTTGAACTAATTTAACTCACTGATACACATTATTTATTTCACATCGAAATCGAAATGATCGCCAACCGATCGCCGTAAGACGACGATCTGGTGATTGACGCAAAGGATGTGACATTTAAAAGTAGGCGAACGTGTTGTATCCCGGGTGGTTCGCTCTTCCACACCGGGTGATGGAAAAGAGAAAAACAAAAAAGGAGAGTAAAAGCATTCAAAACCAAAACTTGTTGTTGCCTGTTATAGTCCATGGACATTATATCGGACGGCATTGTTGGGCGGTGGGAAGGAGAAGGGGGTAAGTGCCACGAGGCACATAGTTTGATGACACCCTACTTTCGACATTGGGCTTATTGCACCACGAAATAGAAATAGTTCTTAAAGATCATCGGGGCCGTTTCATCCGAAATGAAGTTACGATCGGGTCGCTTCGAACCGAAGGGATTCACCGACGGTGGACGGATAACTTTCAGCGCCCGGGACGACTCCCGCTGGAGTCGCTCCAGGTCAAGCGGAGACTCGAGCTCGGTGTACGCCGTCACCAGCATCGGACAGCCGGCATCGGACGCGGTGCGGATCGTTTGGGGCCAACTGTCAAGCCCGGCGTAGCCGGTGAAACGATGTAGTCCCGGGTTGAAGAAGCAGATCAGATCCGGTCGCTGATACCGGGAGCTGTGCCGGTAGTCGTGGTACATCGTGCGACACTGGAAGTCGAACGCTACCACGCGACACTTGGTACGGCAGGTACGGCACATTCTGGAAACGCAAAACAGGACATTAGGTAGGTCATAGTATTACCACTTCGTTTGCCAATTTCCTACCGTATGCGGCTTATGATGTCGATGGGTAGATTTTCCACGTTCAACTCCGGGCCAACGAACACGACGCGCAGAACCGCGACTTCTGGTACGAGGTGAAGGAAGAACGCTTCCCACTTGTCCAGTGTGTCGCCCTCGAACTGCAGTTCGGCTCCAACGAGGTGGATGGTGAATGTTTTCCCGAACGCCAGGCCAGTCTGCTGGTACGCGTACAGGGCGGTCAGCGGAGCCGTCGCTATCTGGGACAGCACCGCGTACACACATTCATCCCGAAGAGCTGCCAATGGGCAATGAAAAGAAGTTATCAAACCCTTCCTTTCGTGGCCGTTGAGGTCGCCGATCCTTACCAGAGGAGTTCTTGTACAGTTGCTTGAACGTTTCGTCGATGTTCGCCGCCAGCGGGGTCGGTTTGGAGATGATACGCGATGGAAGGACAGGCTCGATGCGGCCGAGAATGCGTTGCCGGAGGATCAGCTTCTGGAAGAGCAGGTACGCCTTACACCAGCGTCTGTGCGATTCCGACAGGTGTGTCGGTTCGGTGGCGCAGTACGACACCTGCCGACAGTCTTTGCACTCCGTGAGCAGCTCCTGGTTCCAGGCGCGACAGTTCGGCTCGAGGCAGATGCGTGGGAACAGTACAATCTCACGCTCGAACGCCTGCAGGGGTCGCTTGAGCGTCAGCTCGATCTGGTTGAGCGTTTGAACGCGCAGGCTACGGTACTCCTGGACGTTGAGCTTTCGGGCCATCTGGTAGATGTGTCCTCCTGGGGAATCGTTCATTAGTTTATCGCCATCAATTTAAGTAATGTTGGTAAGCTTACCTCGCAGTGAAGCAATTTCGCACAGTACCGCACAAAGATCCCGATGTGGTGGTTGATCGATACGACGATGCTCCTCGCCGCAGTACGACACCATTCGACATCGTTCACAGTGGAAGAAGGTCTTCAGAGGGTTCTTGCACACCTTTTAGGAGAGCCAAAACATTGCATTAGTAGACTCAAACCAAACGAAAACTGTCCTTCCTTCTCCTCACCTGACAGATGGTAGCGATGAAGACCGGCCGAGGCGTGAACTTGTACTCGATCGTATCTTCCGACTCGTCGTCGAGCAGATCTTCCTCCAGTTCATCCTCCTCGGTGGTATCGGTGCCCGGGGGGAGCGTTTTGGGGAGAAGCTTCGCCATGGCTGCCGTAGCGTTAAGTGCCTCCAACTGCTTCTCCACGTTAAACTTAACGTTCACCTCCTGCAAGGTAGGCATCAGTGCACGGATGGCATCCTTCGTTAGAAACGATCCGAGTGGATTCTCCGGTGACCCATCGGTTGTTGTCTCGGAGGGTTTGCTTGTCGATGGACCTGCCGGTGATGTCGATGATTGTTCACCACCCTCTACGGGTCGTGGAGCGTTCGGTTGCGTCGACTGAAGTATGCGCAGGATGCGTTCTAGATCGAGTTTAGATTTCTGTTTCGGTGCCTTCGCATCTCCGCTAGTACCGGGTTCGGATGACGCACTGGTGCTAGCCTGAGGTTCGGATGATGGCTGTTCTTTCGAACCGCCGGATGATTGCGTGGGAAAGAGGGCTGAAAAGAGTGAAGCGGGAGTTTGCTGGTTGAGGGAGGTAGGATCGAAGGAACTCTTGGCGTTGGGCGGATCGTTGGTGTTGGTGGCGCCCTCCGCCCGGTTCCGCTTGGAGCGCGGGTACGATAGCAGGACGTCCGCGATGGTCGATATAATGTCCATGTTCTTCTTAAATGCTTCCGTCCTACTTAGCTCCGTTGCTGCCGGCGACCTGCAATCAGACTGAATTGTTGTCAAATGGTTATTCTGTACGGGTCGGTGCGCAATCGTTACCGTCGAGGACGCCTTGCCGCTCGGCTGCTTGATCGGGGTCTTCATCTTGGCGGCGCTCTTGTTGTGCACGTCCGGCTTCGGTGGAACCTCCGGTTTCTTCTGTACTGGTTTCGGTTTGTTGGTATTGCCGGCGGCGGCAGCTGCTGCACTGGCCGCGGCGGCCGATGGCGTTGAGGCGGGTTTCTTCTGTCCGTTGAGTGCATCGTCGGTCAACCGGGCAGCGGCTGCCGGGTCGGCAACAGGGACCGGAGCTGGTGTCGGAGCTGTTGCCGGAGCTGGGGCGGGAGATGCGGGTGCTGAGCTAGGGGCGGGTGCTGCGGCCGGTGCTGGTGCTGGCGCGGCAGTTTTAGGAGCAGGTGCTTTCTCCTTCTCCACCGAGGGTGACTTCTTCTTCAGGAACTCGGGCTTTGGAGGCGGATCCGGCTTCTTGGTGGCGGGAGGTGTACTCGGCTTGGCAGCGGCCTTTGACGCTGGTGCAGGGGCTGGAGTTTTCGGTGGAGACGGAGCCTTGGCAGTGGTCTTTGGTGGCGAGCTACGCGCGGCAGTCTTGGGCGATTGGGCTGGTTTCTCCGGAGTTTTGGCGGTGGCAGCAGGAGCAGTCTGTGGCTTTCCATTCGCAGGTGGCGATGCCGGTGCTGCTGGTTTTCCATTGGTAGGCTTTGGAGCTGGCTTGGCGTTGGCCGGGGCCGCCGCTTCCGGGGCCTTCGGCGCTGGTGCTGGTGCTGACTGGACTTCCTGCGATTTTGCTACCGGTACGGGTTCAGCAGAGGAGGCAAAATCGCCGCTTGGTCCGTTTTTTGAACCGGTTCCTTTGGTTGCACTCTTCTCATCCTCGGACACACTGTTCTTGGGCGTTCGTTTGTTGTTTTTCTTATTGTTTTTAGGGTCCTGCTTTGGGGCGGCCGGTTTGTCCTGCGTTGGGGTCGTCGGTGCCGATCCATTTTGCTGCTGCTGTTGCTGTTGTGGTTGTTGCTTGGCCGGCTCAACGGTCTGTTTCCGCTTAGCGTCCTCTTCAGCCTGCTTCTTTGCCTTTTCCGCAGCTTCCTGTTTTAGTTTTTCCTCAGCGTCTTTCTTTGCCTTCTCTTCCGCTTCCTTCTTTGCTTTTTCCGCTGCTTCCTTCTTGGCCTTCTCTTCCGCTTCCTTCTTTGCCTTTTCCGCTGCTTCCTTCTTTGCCTTTTCCTCAGCTTCCTTCTTTGCCTTTTCCACTGCTTCCTTCTTTGCCTTTTCCTCAGCTTCCTTCTTTGCCTTTTCCGCTGCTTCCTTCTTTGCCTTCTCTTCCGCTTCCTTCTTTGCCTTTTCCGCAGCTTCCTTCTTCGCCTTCTCTTCCGCTTCCTTCTTTGCCTTTTCCGCTGCTTCCTTCTTTGCCTTTTCCTCAGCTTCCTTCTTTGCCTTTTCGGCTGCTTCCTTCTTTGCCTTCTCTTCCGCTTCCTTCTTGGCCTTTTCCGCTGTTTCCTTCTTGGCCTTTTCTTCCGCTTCCTTCTTTGACTTTTCTGCTGCTTCCTTCTTGGCCTTCTCTTCCGTTTCTTTCTTGGCGGCGGCTTCCTTCTTCGCCTTCTCTTCCACTTCCTTCTTTGCCTTGTCTTCTCCTTCCTTCTTGGCCTTTTCTTCAGCCTCCTTCTTATTGCTCGATTCGGAATCCTTTCGCGTGCGCGCCTGTTCCTTCTTCTGTTTCGGGCTTCCGGGCTGGGCCGGCTTCACCACTTCCGTTTCCTTCCGTTGTTGGACTTTCTGATCGAGTTCGTTAATCTTCTGCTCCACCGTCTCGACGCGTGCCTTGGCCTGCGTCAGCCGAGCCAATTCCGCATCCCGGGCAGCCTTCTCCTCTAGCAGTGCCTTCGCTTCGGCGTCCTTCTTTGCCTTCTCCTCCAGCAGCTTCTTCATCTCCTGCTCCTTCCGGGCCTTCTCCTCGACCAGCCGCTTCGCCTCGTTCTGAATCTGCACCTTCTCGGTGGACAGCTTCTTGACATCCGCCTCCTTGCGCACCTTCTCGTTGGTCAGATTCTTCGAGGACGATTCCGACTCCTTGCGGGGCTTCTGCTGTTCCTTCTTGTCTTCGGCCTTAGGCGCCGGTGCCGGTGCTTTGGCGGCACTCTTCAAGCTTTCGACCTTCTTCTGCTCCTCCAGCGACTTGGCCTGCACGTGCTTCAGCAGATTCTCCACAACCTCCAACCGCTTGCGAAGCTCCTCGGGCGACAGTGCCGCCTCGCCGGTTGCGGCCTCCTCCAGGGCGGCCTTTTGCGCGTTACCACTTGACTCGGCCAGCTCCAGGGCGCGCGTCAGCTTGGAGCGCTTCTTGCGCAGGCGCTTTTTCTGATTGAAGAGATTGTTCGCCTCCGCGTCGCGTGCCTGCTGTTCCGGTGCTACATCTTCTCCGGTCTTCTTCTTACGATTGCGGCGACTATTTTTGCGCTTCGATTCGGCCGCCGTTTCACCCTCGACGCCATTTTCCGGGGCCGATGTTGGTGCGGCGACTTCGGTTTTCTTCTCTTGGGGAGCTACAGGAGCAGCCGGCTTTGGAGCCTCTTCTTTGGCCGGTTTTTCCGGTGCCGGTCTAACCGGAGTCACAGGGGTGTTGGTGGTGGCTGGTGCTGGCGCTGCCACTTCCTGTCCTCCCTCCGCGGGAGCTGCCCCGTTTTTAGCCTTCCCTTTCTTGGCCATCCTACAACTTGGCTAGCGTTTACGCCGCTTGACTCTCTGAAGTAAAAGAAGATACAAAAACAAAAAAAGCAGCATATATTAATTCCATCCGCAGTGGATCGTAAGCCGTGTAAACGTTAAACAAATATTCCCCTTCACATGAAACTCGCAGTTCTCTGCTGGCTTTTCTGTGCAAACGCAAAAATCAACCATGCCTGCGGCGGAGCGAGGATCTAATTTTAGTTTCTAATGGATATGGTCCGCAAAACCACAGAAAAAACACAACCAACTAGATGTCTGAATGTGGGAACCGGAGCACTTGAACCAAATGGCATATTATACAATTCATTTTGCACGGAAACATTATGTTCTGTGTTTGTGTTAGATCGTAGCTCTGTCTTTGCTGGTAGGGTTTTCCCTTGGTGATTAATTTGCAATAAAATCAGGACGTTTTTCATGAAGGATCTTTTGTACAAAAGCTAAATATAGCAGTAGTAATTGTGAATAACTCAGCAAACATCAACAAAGAAACACTAAAAAATAATACATAAATTCACATTAACCCATATGATGACGCAAGTTCGAAGGCCCGCCTAAATACTAGACTAAATCATAGCTCTAGGATGTCCGGCATCGCATTACCTGAACTCGACAAGCCTCGCAATGTCACGGCTTTCTCTTACGAAATGTGGTACACATTTTTCAAACCCCCACTCAGCACCGCCGACTACATCAGCTGGTACTCCCCCTCCCCAAACAAAAACAACAAGAAAAGCGAGGAAAAATCTCCGAGCCATTGACCTCAGCGTATTTTTAAAACAAACTTTAGCGCGCGCAATTTGAAAACAAAAACGTTTGGATGAAATGATTTTTGGCTATTCCGCCCCACCTTGAAAGTACGTGCATGAGGATTTTTCTTTATATCAAGCGTCTGTTTGTTCCCCATCAGATGTTGTTGATGATAAATTCTGCACTTGCTCCCAGAGAAGTTACGTGGTGAAAACACAGGTAGGTTAGTTGTTTTTTCTTCCCTATTTTCGTCGGTGCTGTGGTGTAATGATTGTGTCGTACAATAATTCAATACCATCCGCAACACGAGGCACAAATGTGTGTTGCAATTTGTGTGAATTCTCCTTGAAAACAACCCCCCCACTAGGCGAAATCACCCCGCACATTCAACAAGCACAAAATGACCAAAAATAAAGCATCTGTCGGACGCTGGAAAATTGCCAAAAACAATCATAATGTCAAAAAAAATAAAACTCATAATCAACAATGCTATAATTTTGACAACTTTGTTCTGTGCTACTAGGCTGCAAGTACCCATTTTCACCTTTGAGTAAATATTTAACGTGTGCTTAGTAGAAACAAACCACTTTTTTTTTTAAATTTCATGTTATATAAACCAAATAAATCGTCAGACCAATAACACTTTGTGGTTGTAGTGACAATTTAGTAAGTTTAAACCTGATATTAAGACAAAATGATACAATTTGAAATTTTTACGTAATAATGAAATTTAAAAGAGGTAAACAACCAGGCGCCCGCTTTAGCTGAGTCTTATTTTCCTTGTTAACGACAAACTTTCTTTTTTCAACGCAGTCGGCGTGGCAGCTGTCATGAAAACGTGGATGGATGCGTCGGAATGAAGTGGAAAGCCCAATAATGGAAGAATGTGTTCCGTTTTCTTTTTCTTCGCACTTTCCAACCTGAGAAAAACGCACACAGTTTTTCCTCCCAATGTTGGCCGCAAACGTGGGATCGCTTTCAACGGCGTTTGACGCATGTAGCAGCGTGTCGCTAGTTAATTGATGCTAGCGACTAGCGGAGGAATAGGAGAAATACCTCAACAGAAGAAGCCCAACGAAGCAGTCACGGCGAACAGAGCCGGGCGAGTTCTGCGGTGCGATACGAAGATCTAGAATGGAAAACCCGGCGCTAGAACGCAACACGGTTGGTGAGTATGAGTTCTTCCCGTATTTATAGACGGAAAATGTATGCGCCGTAGGGAAAAAAGGCCCGTCGGTTCGCTCTCTCGAAGCCAATTGTCGCCCCGAAAAACCGGTCGCAATAATCGCACACTTTATTTCGTCACTAATTATAAACAACGACATTTTTAACTCGCCGCACTCTGTTCTCGGCCATCGTCATCGTGTCCGTAGGTATACGCTCCATGCTGTTCGTTCGCGTTTCTAATGGCTGAACACGGCGTAGAATGGAAGATAAATTTCCACGATCTATCCGTTTCCGTGGCGTTTGACAGTGCTTAGAGAAAACATTAATAAGAACCCTGTTTTTTCCTGTTTGTTTTATGTGTCTGGGTTCTCCAACTTGAACCATTCTTCCGGAATAATAAGAAAACATAATGAGATATATTTTTCAACGAACATTCCTGGGCATCACTGACTTTGGAAAGCTAATGTGTGATGTTGCAAATATTACTCCGTTTTTTTACGCTATTTTGTGCTAAAAACGAGCAACCAAACCAAATAGCTACCAAATAAAAATAAAATTAAAAAGATTGCATAGAAAGAAAAAAATCAGGAAGAAAAGAGAATTTAAACAAGGTGCTGAAAAGCGGACGAAAAATTGGACCAGGAACAAGAAGTAAACATAAAAAAGACAAACAACACAAGACTCTGGCGCTCCCTTGAGCAGGCGTGAGGGAATCGTGTGTGTGACGGCGGCCTTAAAGGCGGCTCGACGACAAAAATTTCACAGTTTCAACAAAAATGCTATTATTATCTTTTCCCACTGCTTTCCCGCATGTTCCCGGTGAGTGAGAGGCCGCTTTTCCAACTGAAAGTGGTAGCCGTGCGGGAACTGCTGGTTCGTTCGTCAGACACTTGGAAGACAGTTTTGTAGGCTAATCCGTTTTTCCCTTTGAAAGCAAAGTACGAATGATGATACGCAACGGGAGAAAACTAGCGTAAACTTTCATTTCTTTTCACATGCCGCCGGTGTTCGTCGAATTTTCATCGAATCATAAATCCGGGCCGTCACGGGGTACCCTGAAGGCATGCGCGGATTGATCGGTCGACCGAAAACTATACCACCGTTGCTCCTCTTGGCCATCGGCCGACGATCCGGTCCGGCCGTCTGGTTTAGCAGAACTGCTGAGCAAATTCCACCGCCATGCTCAAACACCTTCATAAATCAATATCGCACACCACAGCGCCGCAGGAAAAACACCCCGATTCCCGACCACATGGCGTAGCATTATGTAACTTGCGAAGAAATCGGCCATACCTGAAGGGATGGCAATCCGATTCGAAAAGAGTTTGCAAATTTGATCACACGAAAACCAGTTCGTAGATACACATCCCTTTTAGAGCGTATTAGGGAAGAAGAAAGTAACGAACATTTATTTAACCTCACTTTACGATATTGTGACTCGGGAAACACTTCACTGGATAGTACCTAAATTAAGCGAAAGGAAGTAACTGACATCGAAGACACTTCCAATAATACTACAACTAATGCGTGCTTAAAAGAAAAAAATTCACCTACGTTTTCTCGTTAGTTTTTCTCGGTACTTTATCACTTTTTCTTGAACAATTTTGCCTTGAGAATCCAAGATTAGATTCTCCTTTTCTAACTTTTCTACGTGGGAGTTACTCTCGATACTGGGCGCAGCGTAATACCGTAACGGTGGTTCAGGTATGACTGAGAACGGATTTTGCTCGACGGCTCCCAAGCCAGGACCGGGATACGTCCTGCTGCTGCGTCACTAGATCAGCCAGAGGTCCGAAAGACCAGAGCGCCAGAGAGCAGTTCAATCTGCATATAAACCGGGCACGGGTGCAGCGAGAGAAAAACCAGCTCGGAGAGACCACTACCGTGTGGGAAATTAAAAATGGATCCCGTACTAGGGGGAAAAGTAGAGTTTTCTTTCCCCCTGCGTGTATGGGTGTATTTTCTCGGGAGGCCCGTGTGTGCCAACTTATAATAATGTTCCACAATTTCCTTCTCTAGGGGCTGATAAAGGAAATTATTATAAAGTTTTTCCCTGAGTATAAGAAACATTTTGTTGGGCTTTTCTTTTCCTCGGTGGAGGCGCATGGTACATATAATCTTCAGCTGTTTATGGATCTTTTGCTTTGCGAAAATTATTACACACCCACCAAGAAAAATGTTAGATTTATAGCTTGGTTTGGCCTCGCTCTTGACATTTCATGTTGTTGGCAAAGGTTGTTTACTTTTTGTAGGCCTTTGCCAAAATTGTAGAATTTTAAATGGAACAGTTTACTACAATCTACGGATGAGAAGGAATTGTACTAAACTACTTCATTTCTTAGTTGCATACAAGAGAATTTGTCATCAAGGAATAATTCAACCCCAAGCACGATTTTTAAATGACTAAGTATAATATTTTTATTATAAATCATAGAAGATGTTTTTGGAATCCGTACGTCTGTTGTCCGATCGTAATCGCACTTAGACGCCCAGCTCGTACATACCGACCCCGAGCAGCAAATTGCGGCGCGTAAAATGTAGCGTCAAAAATGGCGACTGCTTCGTGGGGAACGTGCGCAGTAGGTACGGTTCACCGTCGCGCACGTCCGGATTGTGCGAAACGTTCACGTTCTCCCCGCTGATGTCGTCCACGAGCTTCGTAAAGTCCCACAGCTTAAGGGCACAGTCCAGCCCACCGGTCGCCAAGATCGTACCGTCCCGGCTGAAGCACATCGAGTGTATCGTAGCGCTGTGGCCGGTCAGGGCCGCAATGAGATGGCCGTGAGCGAGATCCCAAATCAGCACCCGTTTGTCTGCCGAACCCGAGGCCAAATAGCGACCGCACATGGAAAATGCTAGCGAATAGATTGGCGCCTTGTGGCCGGTCAGCAACCGATGGTGATTGCCGACACACACGTCCCACAGACGCACGGAACGATCGCTCGAGCCCGTCGCGACGTAGTTACTGTTCGGGTGGAAGATGCACACGTCCACGTCCGCAAGATGGCCAGCGAAAATGCGCAATGGCTGATGAGAGTCGGTAGCCCAAAGGCGTGCGGTTTTGTCGTGCGAACAGCTCACAAAGTAATGCCCATGGGGTGAGAATCTTACGTCCCACACGGGAAACTGGTGACCTTTGTACACGACGACACACGTCCAGGTGTGCAGCGACCAGAGCCGTATGGTGCAGTCCTCCGAGCAGGAGAGCATCATCGTTCGATCCGGGGCGAACGATGTCCGATAGATCGGACCACTGTGGCCACACAGCGTACGGCAAGTCTCTGCCTTTCGGTCGTCCAACATCCGGATCAGAACGTCCTCGGCATCGCGATCGATTTCCTTCAACTGTTCCGCGCTTTTCATCTCGCGTAGCTTTATCGGTGTCATCGACCACACCCTGATGGATGAGTCGGAAAAGCCTACCGCTATGAGGCTCGAATCTTCACACAAATCCGCACTACAAAAAAAACGAAACCTATGATTAGAAACTGTTTTCGAATTCTACATTGAGAAGAACATTACCATGTCACCGTATAGTTGGCATTCAACAGCGTGTACATGCAAATGGATGGGAGCGAGTCCGGCCCAAGGTTCACCCGCTTTGAAGCTTCCCGTAGAGCCTTTACTTTCTCCATTTTGTCGACATCTTTCAACTTTGGCAACGGAATACGATCGAGCGGTGGTGCGTTCGGGTCGGACTTGGGTTTCTTCGAATACAGTGGGTCTTTTTTCGGTTTCTTCTTCTTCGGTTTATCCGGTGCGTCCGGGTCCATGTCGTCATCCTCTTCCGGAGGAGCGGCTGGCTGTAGCGTTTGCACATCCGGTTCCTTCAGCAGTCCGTAATACACTTTAATTTTATTGTCTGAAAAGGAGGAATGCCATTTAAGATCCAATTTCGTGAGGAACAGAGAGACTGTTGTTTCTACCTTGTCGTTTAGCCTCTCCCGTCATTGCACCGCTCGTCGCATCGCATTGGGACTTGTTCCGCGCCACGCCTTCATACAAATCGAAGTACATGTGCTCGTTGACAATGTTCAATATGACCGACGCTTTTTTCTCATGCAAATGTCTCTTCAACAACGAAAGCGTGTCGCGGGATATCCGGATCGTGAAAGCGTTCGATTTGAAGGTGTCCGTAATATCGTTACCACTCATCTGGTCCCGCTTGGTCACCATCGAAAGCCGGGCCAGTTCGTCCTGGTAATAGTACTCCTGCTCGGGGCCAAACTTTGTGATCAACTTCTTCGCCTGCTCCTCGTGGCTGTTGTACACGAGCTCGATGTACATGTGCACCAGGACCGGATAGAGTATCAACGCCAGCTCGTGCTTGTAGATATCGAGCGATTCCTCCACGAACTTGCGCAGCTCCATGTAGGAGTGCTCGTAAATGTCCGGATCTCCCTCGCTTTTGTAGGCCGCCAGTACACTGTTCACCTCCGCTTCGCCGGCCACATTTTCCGGAATATCGATGAGACCGGCTTCCTTTTTGAGCAGCTCCTCGGTACCCTAGAATGGTTCGAAGCAATGAATGTAAACAAACCGCGGTAGCTTTGCGTTTCTACCAAACATACCTTTAAATTATACTTTTTCACCACGGCCAACACTGCCAACAGGTCGTTCCTATTCTGCGCCATCGTGGAAAACTGAGGAAATTAAACTTTTCACTATATTTACTTGTTTTTTCGGCAAAATTAGTGAGCAGAACACTACAGCTTGCTTTGCATCAAAGCATCACAACACATCACAACATCACAGCACATCAAGGTTACCAAAATGAAGTAATACTTAGGTGGAAAGATGAACAAGCTTCAAACACCTTGGTCAAAATTTGAAAGAGTGGTTTAAATAGCCAATTTGTTAATCATTTTTTATTCTTTTTACACCATACCATGATCGGTAAAAAAGTGTATGAGATCCCACCCGAAATCGTCATCTTTTCTTTGATCCTGGAGATCTGGATCCCCGATAGGTTTTAATTCGAAAAAACGAGTCTTTCCCGCGATTTAAATCGCGAATTTGGAAGAATTCTTCCAAACTAGAACGTTTACATTGCTCAGTTACAGCCCAGTTGGATTTCAAATACATTTTTGAAACCAGTTTTAAATGAAACAGAGGATATTCGGTTTGCATACCTTCAGGCGCACAACGCCTTGGAACAAACTGAAAACGGAACACACGTGTTTCCGTTCATAAAAATACACTTTTCAAAGTGTTATTTCTAAACGGTTAAAAAATCATTCAGATTGAATGTATGCTTTTTAACGATTTGATCACAAAAATAAACAATATCCTGTTTCGTTCGTGCTGTTCCACATTTTGTGCTTCGCCCAAAAGTGCAAATCATCGTCTATGAACGCATTTACGCAAATCTTGGGTTCATCCCAAAATCTCGCGTACTTCGCTTGAATGGGCAATCCTTCACTTTCTTTCGTGTACCATCGACGTCAGTCATTTTTATTCTGTTTGATCGCACATTCGCTATGAAAAAAACCCCTCGCAATATGTTTGACCTTCACGTATATTTGAACACTACATTGCCTTTGGATCGTTCGATCATAGCGCCTCAAGTCATCTCAATCATCTGTCTATCCATCTCTTTGCCCGCTCACCATTTATTAACCTTATCACGCCTACATTGTCGGCATTTGGCGGTGGCGTGATTGAATTTATCAATTGTGGTTCCTAAAACGGCCAAGAAAAGGAAGGCGTCCAAAGCCAAAACAAACCGGGGGCTCGCAGCAACAACTCGAACAACCGTTGTTGCCTTGCGGGAAGGCGAATAATTGCCTTTGGACGTGATTGTGATTGTTGGCCCCGAAATTGGCCGTATCAAAATCATCCCGCCAGATGCTGATTGGCCCACGCGCCTGGACACACCTTTTTTCGGGCCAATAGCCATGAGAACCAGAGTACGTATTGACCTTCTTCGTTGCTGAGATGGTGTGTATGGCCCGATAAGGATAAGCCGCGCCACGTAAAATGATAGTGAAGTGTTTGTTTTCTTCGTCCGAAACCCGGTGGTCACAAGAAGCGTTCTATTTTTGTTGTTTTCAATGGTCGCACATTTTGGGGTCAGTTGCCTGGAATACAAAATGAAGACATTAACGAATTATCCGGCTTTACGATCACACGATCGTTAGATGCGTGGTAGGGTTTTAATTGTTTTTCGCTTTAGAGGTCATTGCAGAGACATCAAAGCGACGCAATATATTTTGTTTTGATACTTTGTACGACCGATCCTGAGATAGCCGAACACAATAAGACAAGATAACATTATCCTGCCCACTTTTACGTTTCCGAGTCCCGGATGATACGACAGAAGATACGACTCAAATCAATGCCATTTGTTCGAAGGGTAAACAAATTATGAAAGTTCTGGGTTTCAAAAATTAGACTCCATAATCAAGGCCATGCTAGCCAAAATTAGTCCGCGGTCTTCGAAATCCAATGAAACGAAACGCCAACTGCTCCACAAAGACTCCCGACTGGATATGAGAGTCGCACGATCCGATCATAACGATATGGTAAATATTTGGCCCATCGATTAGAGTGAGAGTGGCTAAACTTTAAATTGATACGGTCCATCTTTGGTTTGAATCCCCTCCCGGGGGACATAAACATGTTTATCAGTTCCTGGCGGCGTTGGCTTTTCCGAGCCAAAAACATACTAATTGTGCGAATCAATCGGTTGTCAAGCGAATCTCGTCCGAAAGGTTGCCGCACATGCGAAGATACGTGCCATGAATCACTTTTTCTTCCTTTTTGCAGCATCATATCATCAGCCCCGATAATAGGTGCGATTGATGTCAGTGTCAATATTTTGGGTAGCTGTCGGCTATGTGCCTCGTGTTCGCACTTTTCTCGCTCCTTTCCGGCTTTACCCGTTTTTAGTTTACTCCGAAAATTTTCAAACCGTAGCGGACACGCGCGCCCCTCCGGCCCAAGATAGCCGTTGACGTCTTATCGATCGATTGGTGTCAGTCTGGTAAGATAGCAACAGTTAACGGCAAGATTACTCTCGGCCATAGGGTGATCTGTGTCCCGCGCCCTATCTACCCCTTTCGAACCCACACTCCTCACCCTGGTAACGGGGACAACAAATCTCGTGGACCGAAGTCCGCGTTTCCGAGTTCATGGTACGTTCAATGAATGGTCACTTCCACCACCATCGGCGGCGATGTGTGGCTCGCTTTCTGTCGGTAGCCGACCGATCCTCGGCCCACGGTATTGGTTGGCCAGCGCGCGATGCTGATGATTGGTGGTCGTGCGATGGATTTCGCGGGCCGAACGCATTCAGCCTGAGCCTATTTATATGGGACCGTTGCGTGGTTCAGGCTTCACTGTGTCATTTTGGAAGCTCCAGCATACGCTGGCTCAAGCGCCGGGCATCCGTGCGCCAAATAAACCGAGCCTTTTCCAGTGACATATCCTTAACGGATACTATTTAAGCTGCAGTGCGTGTTAGTGGAGTGGATTTTTAAAAAGTCTCAGTGCCGTTGCTTCACACACTCGATCGGAAGGAAGTGAATGAAGAAGCAAGTACAGTGTTCGGGGGATAAAAACGTTTAATTAGTGAACCTACACCCAAACCAAGTGATCATACCGTGCAAGCATTGACATTTTTTGTTTCAAAGATACACCATCGAAAAAGTGCCTCAATTGCTGCCAAGAGTACACTCACGTACACGCCCCCGACCATATTGTGTAAGTTTTTGTCAAGGCTTTCGAAAATGTTTCCAAACCTATACCGGTAACCTGTCCGTTGTGTCATGCGGAGTTTATTTGTCCACAGTTTGTGTTGCACGGAGTTTAGAAAGGTGTTCGAAGGAACCCGACTTTGATAAATTGAGTGGTGGACCTACGATAACATGATGTTAATGATGGATGTGATTTGTTCTTTCACAATTCATTTACCGGAAATCAGTTAGTTTAGTTTTAACACTAGAATCCAAATAGCGGTCATTTTGACTGCTACACAATTTCCGTTTTTAATATCTCTGAACATGGCTGAATATTGCTACCTAGTGCACGGTTTTCAACTTAAATTCACAATAAGTCTTTTAGAAATATAAAAGATGAAAAACTAATATAAAATTTCTGACCCGATCTTTCCGAGCTAGCATAGTGAGTCAACAAGATACTAAAAAGAAGTTATTTAGTGATTCGAAGAATTTAAAAAAAATCAGGAAATGAGGTGTTCAAAAAGAGTGGTCAAAAATGCCGTTAAAAGCAGCTTCATTGATTGAGGACTTGATTCATGTTTTAAATAACAAAATATGAACGATAAAATGAAACTAGCGTCAAAATTGTGTTATAATGTGATTTACACATTATTAGTGATCATATTCACCATACAAAAGGCATATTCACTCGTAATTTTAATCCTGTTAAGTCCTAGATCGATGATCATAAACAAAAGGGATCGTTAAATGAAAATTTCTAACGATCGGTCGTAGTAGACAATTTACCTGTGGAACGTGCAACAGGTTCACAAACGAACGACTTCGAAGTTCAGAGGTCTTGAACTGCTTTTTTTCGGTTGCTTTGCCGGATCGTAACCAAATCGCTAAACTGGATCCGTGGTAAGTTACAAACTAGAAAGCATTCACGCCTGACCAACCAACAATCAGTTATCCGAGGTTCAGGAAGTTAGAATGCGATGGGGATCGAGTAGCCAGGCCGATCGAGCTGGAGTCCATTCCTGCGTCGAACAGCAATGGCGTCAATCGGATGATGTGAATTTGTCCAAGAGCGAAAAAATAAAACAAGTTTGGCAGTGCCGACGGTCGTAAACATTCGTCACACGAAACGAACGCCTTTTGCCCGACGAACAATCGGACGAGCCCCCACCGGCCAACATCAGTGCCAATATAGACACCGGTTTTTATCAGCTGACCACAGCGAACCGAGGCGTGGAAGGGCCGATTGATGATGATGACGGTGATGGCGGTGATGGCGAACGATGCGATATCGCCGAGTTTAAGCGCTGATTGGCTTGTTTTCTAATTTCTGTTGTCAAGGCTAGTTTTGTTTTCGTCACCCCTCGGCGGAGGTGGACATCGGCGCGAGGGCATGGAGCGTTTTTCGCAGGGGCTTAACCATCTGTTTCAGCGGTCCCGACGCTTGTCTGTCGGACACAGCAAAAACTATGACACCTTCTCAATCAAAGGATTTTATCATCCAGGTGTCAAGCAGACAAACAAATGACAATGGCAAATAACCTACCAGAGGACCAGATTAAACGAACCCGACTACTGGAAGCAGTGTAAATAATATTTCTATTTTTGTTGCCCCTTCCTTTTCGGCAGGATATTTACTGTTGAACAACACCACCAGCACAACAGACGAAAAATACAACAACATGAGCTTTCAAAGACGCACTTCGGAAAAGACGACGGAGCTGACGGCGTCGGTGCCGGTAAAGTTGTTGACGGCCGGTACGGCCGCCTGCTTTGCCGACTTCATAACCTTCCCCCTGGACACAGCTAAAGTGCGGCTACAGGTGAGAGTTATGGGAAAATAAAACAACAGAATTTTATTACACCACACCGGTTTTAAAATCACATGGGGAGATCATTTACTTCAAACGTTAAATTTAGAATTATTATTTGAACGATCACTAAGTAAATAATATGTTGTATAAAAAATAATCGAATTGTCGGATCAGGGTACAACATAACAAGTTGACGAGCTCTGCTTAAGAGTAGCCGGTGAAAAAAAAAAATGCCAAGGTTACCAAGGGAACACCGACGCATGCTTCGAGGTAGAATTTACCTCCAGCGATCTCTTGACGAACTTCCTATTTCGCACTCGCTCCAACGAAACCGAAAACAGTACCAAAACCTCATACTCATGGAGAAAAACAAACGCCAAACCAGTGTATACCAGCATATTCGAGACACGGTGCCCGTCGACGCTGGCCGCGGCTGATTGCGTACGATCGATTGCAGCGAAGGTGGTGAACGACCATCCTACACTCCTAGCCGCTTCATCCGCATCCGTTACAGGTCGGAGTCGTGCGGACGGCTTTTACGGTTCGCTGAACGGAGCGCGAACGATCGTAACGAGGAGAGCTGCCCTCGAAGAGAACGATCGAGGCACGGCAGCGTCGAGGAAACTTGTGACCGGTTGGCCGGTACAAAGTTCACACTGACTAGGTTTTTATTTTTTTTTTATTTGTTGTCTACTCCGATGCCGGAGAAGGGCTCTATTTAGCGCTGATGGACGCATCGTCAACATCATCGCCAGCAGTAGGAAATAGGGCAGCCACAGCAGAGATCTGAGGGACTTTGCACTCCGGATATGCTGTAAGGTATCTGTCCTTCACCTAGCAAATTGGAAGCGCACAAATGGATTACATAACATCCAACGGACAGGTAGAGGTTTCAAAGACAACGGTTTCTCATTCCTTATGCCGTTACTTTTTTCAAATTTATAAAACCCCAACAACGGGAGGAAAATTTATTTAAACCAACGATCCTACGTTGGAGGTCAGGGTAGCACATTATGTCAACGTGTTGTGTCGCCTTTGTTCGAAGACTTTGTGTAATGAATCAGGGGGAAACTGGTGGTTTTTGGGTTTGTGTTGTCACCGAGACAAAGACCCTGCCTGCGTAGAAACATTTACCTAGGGCGGAAAAATACCTCTAACTGATCACTAACTTTACTTTCAATGATTGTTCAAATCTACCCTTTCGGAACAATGTGGTACAATTAGTTGAGGAATTTCTTATCCCTTTTGCCTTCGGTTAGGAATAAATGTATGAGCAAACACCGAGAAACAGTTAGGAAAAATAAAATCAAACTTACGTTAGCACGAGCGGGTGGTTCATGTGGTTCTTCCGGTAGCGTGCTTTTAAATGACACTTTCATCTGTTTACAGATTCAAGGCGAACAGCCCGTCCGCACGGTTGCCATGACACCGGCCGTCAACACAACGGCATCGTTCAAGCTTAACCCTACGCCCCTCCCAGCGACACAGCACGTGCAGTACCGTGGTCTGGTCGGCACGATCACCACCATCACCCGCCAGGAAGGCTTCCGGACGCTGTACAATGGCCTCTCGGCCGGTCTGCAGCGTCAGCTGTGCTTCTGCTCCATCCGCCTCGGACTGTACGATACGGTGAAAACGTTCTACGGTTCCCTGCTCAAAGGTGGGTGTGTCAAACCGACGGTTACCGGATAAAGTTCGCTTTAATATGACCGTTACATACCTCTTTTTTCGTTGGCAGAAAACGAAGCTGGTCTTCAGATAGGAACACGAATCTTAGCCGGTCTAACGACGGGCGGCGCGGCGGTCATGATCGCACAGCCGACGGATGTGGTGAAGGTGCGCTTCCAGGCCGCCACCCGCTCGTCCACCGGTCGCCGGTACGCATCGACGCTGGAAGCGTATCGCACGATCGGTCGGGAGGAAGGCGTGCGCGGTCTGTGGAAGGGTGCGATGCCGAACGTGGGTCGAAACGCGATCGTCAACGTGGCCGAGATCGTGTGCTACGACGTGGTCAAAGACTGTCTGCTGCTGTACACGCACATGCCCAACGACATACGGTTGCACTTTTCGGCCGCCGTCGTGGCCGGTTTGGCCGCCACCATCGTCGCCTCGCCGGTGGACGTGGTGAAGACGCGCTACATGAACTCACCACGTGGGCAGTATCGGGGCGCGATCGACTGTGCCATCCGGATGGGTGCGAAAGAGGGCATGAACGCGTTCTACAAGGGCTTCGTACCATCCTTTGCCCGCCTTGTCTCCTGGAACGTGGTGATGTGGATATCGTACGAACAGTTGAAGCTGGTCGTATTCAACCGAAGCTAAATAGAAGGCACACGCTTAGCCGTGCCTTTCCTTTTCCCGCAGCCTAGCGAAACCCACTCACAGACACAATCCGAGATTGTACCCTCTAGCGTAACGAAATGTTTTTTAACCATTAGACAAACACAAAAAAAAAAAACATGGATGTCCCTGTTTTATGACGCGGTTGAACTGCGCTAGGAAACGGACAAAGTTAAGGCTCATCGGTAATCGCCCGGTGAAGGTTCCATGGACGACGCTGTCTTTGAACCGTCTTTTCTTTTTTTTTAAATCGTTTTCCATGTTTCTATATGCTTGTGCAGTATGAATGTGATAATACGTATGTTTGTAATCGTCCGAAAGAAAACTGTTATCGTGCCTTAATGTTTAAAAGTGAATAAAAATGGACAATAATTTCTTATTTTAAGGTAATCGGGCTGATCGATCGATCGAGTTTTTCTTATAATCATTCGAACACGGTTCTTTTCATAGCATTTTTCTTAGCTGGTTACAGTTTTCCTTAATAATCTTGTCCAACAGTATCGACCCTCGCTCGTCGTTCATCTCGTACGACTCCATCACCACGGGAAGCTCCGAATTGCCGGCCATCGTAGGGTACACCACCCGCCAGAAGCACTTAATTTCCTGCAGCAGCTCTTTGAATTCGGCCAGAATAGTATCGAGTAGCTTCATCACGCCCTCGCGATCGGTTTTATGCATCCGCATCAGTTCGCCCGCGTCATGGCGGACCAGTTTCGCTATCACATCGTTGTGCAAACGGACCGGAAGATGCTGCTCCGATTGATCCGTCAGGACGATCGTCAGGTGCCAACGTTCCTTTCGTATACGTGGCTGCTCGGTTACGGCACTCACTTCGCAGTACACCACGAACGAGGCTCCGGCTAGTTTGTCCTCCGGAAGGGCGACAATCTGATCGATCGTTGCCAAATTTGTGCCATCAATGCGGAAGGTATAGTTTGGCGAAGTAATGTTTGCGCTTGGAGAGGGCAATTCCTCTGTTTCCACGCAGTCCATGCTGTCTTCGAAAAGGGATGACGCACTGAACCGATTGAACATCTTACTCGAGGATGGCTGGGGTGAAACGGGGTGTTTGTTACTATTCGATTGGAAGGAACTGCTTGGTGGTTGCGGAGGTGCAGCGGGTTTTCTGGCCACCTGCATCGGTGTGACAAACTGCTCATCAAGAACACGACTTTTTTTCGCCACTGGAGGGACCAGGTGTTCAGGTGGTGGTTCCGATTGAAAGCCACGAAATTCGCTTTGAATTTGATTTTCCAACGAATTCATCAGATCGAAATCGTCGTCCAACGGTTCATCAAACGTTGGCCTTACGAAACCGGCTATACGGGGCTTCGGTGACGGTTGGGAATGTTTTGTCGAAGACACCTGCTGATCCATAACCTCGGGATCGTCCGGCACCTCGACCAGCTGTACGATGTCATCCAGTTCGTCGTCATCCATCAGCGTACTTATGGAAGCGACCTGTTCCGGTTTGCTAACCGGAGCGACCCGCGGCTGGCTAGCTTCGACCGCGTCCAAATCAATGCCCATGAGCAGCGAATCATCATCGACATCGTCCACCACCAACGGGGGCGATTTCCTTACCACAGGCTTCCGTTCGTCGTGCCCAACAACACGGTAGTTTTCCATCGGAACCGGCTGAATGTTGGAATGGTTCGGACGGTGTTTGTTCTCCACAACCTCCGGCTCTTCGTAGTCGATCTTGGGGTTCGGGTTGGCTGGCTTATTCAGTGCTCGCAGTAGCACATTTTCGTACGCATTGCTTATCAGCAGAATATCGACTTCCCCGCCAAGGACGCGCACGTTTTTCGACTCCAAAAATAGCACCCTGTTGACGCAACGTATCGGCCCGGACAGAAGGAGCTTCACGCCAGGAGCTAGCTTGGTGTTCAGGCAGCGGATAGGCGTGTGCTCCATCGCTATGGCCGTTTGTTTTCCATCGGTAAGCTCAAGTTTTAACATTCGACGCCTAAGAAATGGAGAACGAAAATCAAATAATCAAGTAAAGAACATATTTGGTTCTTTAATATACTTTTTTGTTTGGGGCGCTTGACTCTTTCTCATTTGAACTTCATCCTCCGCCTCATCAAGCTTTTTGTCGTACAAGTTCCTCCACTGTTCATAAGCAGGTTCAGCTAAAAGGATAAAAAAAAAAGGTTAGCACTGTCCCAAAACCCCCATAGATAAGGTACTTACAGATATCTAGTAAATATTGCATCTGAACAGGAAACGTCCCGGTCAGCATATGGGAGTCTATTTTCTCCCCCAATCCAGGAGCAAACGCACCCACGCCCACCTCGTTCAGATCTGCCAGTAGCCATTGGCTGAAGGCAAACTGGAACAGGCTTTCGTTTGATATTTTCGAATTTTCCTGCAAACAGAACGACACGCATCCGGACAGCCACTCGTCCAGCACCTTGATGTTGTACTCGCGAATGAACCGCTGCTTCGTTTGCTGGGCACGGTTGGTTTCGTTTTGAATCATTTTCTGGCTCGAATTTAACGGTTAGCTCGCAAAACGTGCATGTACATTTTCAGACCACTTTAAAATATCTCTTCGTATGGATACACAAATTTTAAAAGCCTCTGTTTTGTCCCGATTAACCCGGTGTTTGTTGGCGGCAATGTACAACGTTGTTTTGGTTTGTGAACACATGACAGAAGCTAAAAAAAGCGCGTAACGGGTGTTGTCAAATTTGACATTCAACAATCAACAAACTTAACAGAATGTAAACAAATCTCGTGCGGTAAACATCGATGCGGTGATTCTTTCGTGCAGGAGGGAAAGAATCTGAAGAATTTCGTTTAAGTTAAGCCTCCATCGTTCATGATGATGATTTGGAAAGTGTGCCGATTATGCCTAGCGGAAGATGAGAATAGTCTCACAGAACATACCGCTGCCGACAAAATCATCGAAACAATATTTACACTCACTTCACTACAGGTATGTTTGCAATATCAGTAAATTGTTGATTCGAAGGAAATTTAAAACTAACATATGTTTTTTTTCTATTTGTCTAGGTACTGGAGTTCCCGATGGAATCCGTTTATCTGTGTGAAGAATGTGAGAAGCTGCTAGTAAAATTCGATCTATTCCGTGAGTCCTGCTTGGCGAATGATATCATATTCCACCAAAGGTTACAAGAAGAAACGCTGCAGCGAGAAGACCTCGTCGGCAATAGCCATGTGGAACTGATGAAAATAGAAATCCTCTCGGAAAACGACATGGAGCATGTGGTGTTTCTCGAAGAAGATCAAGTTAACTTTATCGAAGAGGAAAAGGTTTCGAGCAAATCGAGGACGATTTCCAAATCTAAATCCAATGCAGTGAAGAAGGTTTCTGTACAGCAGGCCAAAAAGAAAACAAATGAAAACAACCGTAGGACAACTAGAAAGATACCGTCGAAGGATGAAGTTAATCTCGCTGAAGAGAAAAAGGTGATTCCCAAATCTAAACCAAGTGCAGCTAAGAAAAATGCTATTCAAACGCGCAAAAAGAAAACAAAAGCAAACAACCGCAGGACAACCCAATCTGATGTTGGCAAAAAACCGACAAAAGAAAAAAGAGTTCGGATACCGTGCACCAAAGACCGTTACCTGCCGTGTACGGAATGTGGCAAATTGATCGTACGTCGGAATATCCTGAAACATATGGCAACACACAATCCCGATGAGGTGCCGGTAACGAATTGTTCGTACTGTGGCAAGCTCTACAGAAATTTGGTGCTTTTGAAGGTGCACATCAACACTCACCACACATTTGAAAAGAAATATGAATGTAAAGAGTGTAAAAAAGTGTATCTTCGCTCTACTTCACTGCGTGTGCATGTACTTGCAAAGCATTCCGTAAATAAGCGATATGAATGCAAAGAATGTGATCTGAAATTTGCCACTTATAGTCAAATGACCTACCATCGCAAGGCAAAGCATACCGAGGAAAGACCTCATACTTGCCAGTTTTGTGAAAAGGCGTTTAAATTCAGGTATATAATAAATTTATTGTTTTCTGGCTAGCAGACATTTATCAAAGCACTAACGTATGACCAACATTTTCAGAAGCGATTTAACACTGCACACAAGGACGCACACTGGAGAAAAACCTTTCGCTTGTGATATTTGCGGAAAGAAATTCAACAAAAGCTACAACGTTGTAATCCACAAAAAATCACACGCAAATCAAGCGCTGAAAAACGGAACGGTGAAAACGGAACCGCAGGACAACCCAATCCGATGCTGACAAAAAACCGATTGAAAAAAATAGAGTGCGAGAACCGAGCACCAGAAACAGTTACCTGCCGTGTTCGGAATGTGGCAAGCTGATCGTACGTCGAAATATCCTGAAACATATGGTAACACACAATCCCGATGAGGTGCCGGTAACGAATTGTTCGTACTGTGACAAGCCCTACAGAAACGTGAGGCTTTTGAAGGTACACATCAACACTCACCATACATTTGAAAAGAAATATGAATGTAAAGATTGTAAAAAAGTTTATTATTGCCCAAATTCACTGCGAGTGCATGTGCTTCCGAAGCATTCCGTGAATAAGCGGTATGAATGCAAAGAATGTGATCTGAAATTTGCCACTTTTGATCAAATCAACTACCATCGCAAGGCAAAGCATACCGAGGAAAGGCCTCATACTTGCCAGTTTTGTGAAAAGGCGTTTAAATTCAGGTATATTATCAATTCACTGTTTTCTGACTGGCAGACATTTATCAAAACATTAACGTATGACCCACGTTTTCAGAAGCGATTTAACACTGCACACAAGGACGCACACTGGGGAAAATCCTTTCGCTTGTGACATTTGCGGAAAGAAATTCACTAAAAGCTATAGCGTGGTAATGCATAAAAAATCACATGCTAATCAAGCACTTGATTCTGTTGAAAACCAAAAATAAATAAATAATGTGAAGGAGGGAGTATTCGCCCATGCATGTAATTTTGGCCCACCTGAAAAGGACATCAATTATCATACTGATTTCAAAGAAAACCACTCTCTTGCATTTTTTAGTGTGTTGATATTGATTTATCCTACTTAAATGCCAAGTTTGGAAGCGACTGTATCAGTATTTTTCGAAAAAATTGTTAAAATCTCCGACGCTGTCACTTTTTCAACCCATAATGCTGTAAGCAGATAGTTCGCCCACCTCGAGAAATAAGCAACCACTGCGTTAGAAAATTAGAAGTAATGTTTTTCTTAAAGTTTGAGTGATTTTAAGAATTATCAAAAACGTTTCTCGAATTGTTTGGACTCGAGAAATAATTTATTTTACGATTTAAAAGTGGGGCCAAAATAGATGCAAGGAAATCTGGTTTGGCGAGAAACGAAATTTACTATGCATTCTGACAGTGACAGCTGACTGTCAAAGATTTCCTTGATGAAAATTCAATCATCGTGCTAAAAAGCGAATATTCAAATAGCAAATTAAGCAATTAATCTTACTTTTTTGACAATTATTGAGGTACATAGCAGTTTCTAAATTATTTTAAAGATTATTTGAATCATAAAATACACAAAAAAAGCATGTTTCAAGTGGGCCAAAACTGGTACACAGGTGGGCGAAAATACCAACAAAGTGGGCCAAAAATAGCGACAAAAAAGCGTGTTCGCAAATTGATAATTTTTCAGTGAAAAACAACTAGTAAACTCAACAATATGATTTTTTATTGCATGCTTAGATAGTTACTCTACATTATCATACCAAGTTTATCGTTATACGGTCGATACAATGAGTGCAACGAATTTTTTCGTGGTTACCCTGCACTAAGTGGGCCAAAAACTACCTCTTTTACCCTAGTTGATCAACAGCTTCAAAAATACGCATTAATTCTGTCAACAATTTAATATATCGAAATTCAAATGTTATGCGAAACTGGCCACGTCCAAAAGAGGTTTTCCAACTGGGTTTCCTACTGGGTAACCCAAATACGCCCTTGACTTAAAAACTCATTTCCTCACTGATCAAACACAGCCCGACGTACTCATTTTTCGTACATTCAAGCACCTTCAATATTTGCGCTCTTCCGTTCCCAAAGAACTTCAATCCTCAATTGCATGCTTTAAATAAAATGCCCTACGCTTTTGGCGGTCCGATTTAAGCATCCCCACTCTACCCTCTACCATCGCCATCCACCACATTCGTCGGTGGGAACGCAGAATGCAGCTAAATCGATCAAATGCAGTCACCAAATGCTTCG
>KE524854.1:710261-754035 GCA_000441895.2 Anopheles sinensis | reverse complement strand
ATAATTTTTCAGTGAAAACAACTAGTAAACTCAACAATATGATTTTTATTGCATGCTTAGATAGTTACTCTACATTATCATACCAAGTTTATCGTTATACGGTCGATACAATGAGTGCAACGAATTTTTTCGTGGTTACCCTGCACTAAGTGGGCCAAAACTACCTCTTTTACCCTACGTAAACAAAAGCACAAACTCAATCCGAGGGATGTAAACGTGTTTTCGTAGAATCTGTCACGGAATGAGGTAAACAAATCGAGCGGGTTGAATTTGTTATTGAAAATTAAACATGAGTACCATTTATGAGGCTGCTACGATTATTAAACCGAAAACCCCCGAAGAGGAGGAAGTGTTGAAACATCTTTGGTCGGTGCGTAAAGTGCAACATTCATATGCAACATATAAACCAGCGGCTAACAGCGTGTTTCAATCCACCGTAGATTCGGCCCTGTTACTTATATAACGAGGAGTACGAGGACTGCACCAGCATCAAAGCACGTTTTCATCAGTATTTCATCCACGGCGAATCGATTGACTGCAATCAATGGAAGCGAGATTTTGATAATTGCGTACGTTTTGAAAAGAATGCCACCGACACCAAGAGCGCTCTCGAGCTGATACACAGCGAGAAGAGCCGGCGCGAGGAAAGGATGCGAGCGCACTACAGCAATAACGTGTGGACTAAGCGAAGCTCTCCACCCGAAGATTGGTCCAAACCATTGCCGGAGCACATGCAGAAAGAGTATGAAAACTCGTTTCTGGGATCAAAAGCCAAGGAACTGCGCGCTGGGGTTCAGGGGCCAGATACCGAAAGCTCCTCCTGTTCGATCATGTGACCTTTTGTGCAATTGAAATTCAACCTGGCAAAATAAATAACATTAAACATGTTAGTGAAGCAATCGTTTCCACGTTGGATGGACATCTGAAACGCTCAAGTCGTCTTGTTCGTTATAAGCACATTTTATTAGTTAGTATAAAAAGAAACTGTATGATCTTAATCGAAGGATGTAAAATTAAACTATTTTTTGCATTTCAGCTTGCCCGAACGACAAGGCCATGTTACCATTAACTTCTTCCGACTGTACCACGGGTTCAGCGGGTAAACTATGTACCTCCTCCTGTTTTAAACCGGGCTCGGCTGGTACCACATTTCTGTGCGATTTCTTATGAATAACAACGTTGTAGCTCTTGTTGAACGCTTTGCCACAAATGTCGCACTTGAACGGCTTCTCTCCAGTGTGCTTCCGGATGTGCAGAGTGAGATCTCCCCTGAAAGAACGAGAAAACCAAGCTGATTGCAGTTATCTAATCACAATATTTATGTGGATAAAATCCAACATACTTAAATTTAAACGCCCAGTCACAATAAGTGCACGCGTAGGGCTTAGCTGTCGTGTGCTCTTTTTTAAAATGATGCCACCGCTGCGCCCAGCTCGTGAACGCCGTGCCACAGTCCGTGCACTCGTACCGCTTATCGGCGGTATGTTTTGTGGCCTTGTGGTCCTTCAGAGAGGTTGGTCGAAGATACACCTTGCCGCAAATATCGCAGGGATATTTTTTCTCCAATGTGTGATTACTGTTAACGTGGAGCTGCATTCTTCTCGGATCCTTGAATGCCTTACCACAGTACGCACAGAATACTTTCGGCCGGTCAGGGTCGTGCGTTAGCATATGTTGATTGATGTTGTTCCGTGCAATCATTTTACCGCACTGAGAGCACGGCAGTTTGTTGTTCGATTTATCCACTTCCGCTTTCGCCTTTCGACCGCGTCTTTTCTGTACTTTTTTCTTCGCCTTCGGTGAGGAAGATTCGCTATCACTTGATTGATAGTGTGACACCTCCGGCGGGGGAGCGTACATAGGTTCAGCGTCGTCCTCCTCCACATCGTCCACCAGGCATTCCTCAATGTAGTTTTCCTCGATGTACGTTTCTTCGAGTTCTGCTTCTTCGGTTTTGGTGTTCCCAACGTCTGTTGACTCTTTGCCTGGTTCAACATAGTCGATGGGAACGGTAGCATCAGCATCGCTAGGATCACTTTTTAGCAAAGTAAATTTACGTCGAAAAATGTTATCGTTTACGATACATCGTTCACGAAAGTCGTAACAGGTTTGCAACGATGTATTGCAGTCCGTGCACATAAAATACATGCTTTCATGGTCGAGCATCACCTGGTAAACAAAAACATTGAAGTGCTTGAAGCAAGGGGCATTCGACAATTGCAGGCACCGTCCTACTTACCTCCACGGAAGTAACCGTGCGAATCACATTCAATGTTTCACTATTACCATTCAAAGGAATCATTGCACTAAAATCACTCGTTGGTGCCTCCGCCAGGCAAAGGCGACAAATACGTTCGATGCAGGCCATTGCATCTAGCGTAAAGTAGCATTTAAACGAAGTTTGTTTTCACCAGACCCGCTGGGTTATTGCAAAATGGATGAATCTATTTACCACAGAGTTTGTTGACATTTTAATGTTGATGTATTCAAGCTAGTGTTGGCAGAATCGGGATTCGGAAGATTGATTCTTTTCAATTGGATCCCATTTAATAGATTCAAATAAAGTTTGATTCGCTTGGAACCCGAACGGTTGAACACGTTTGGGATTTTATTCGCTTCTGATTTGATTTGATTCAGACTTGAATCGAAACTATTTCGAATGTAAAATGTTCTAGTATTCCTTTTATCCTACCGAGTTACAATCATGTAGACCAGGACCTGACTTAGATTTTTATAGTATTTTTATTTAAAATTAGACTATGCATTGAGAATGTTCTTTAGACAGTGTAAAACATAATATTGGGGGTGCCCATGGCGCAGCGGTAGCGCAAGAAAACACCACGCCATAGGTGTGGGATCGAATCCCGAGTCTGGCACTCCCCGGTATTACGATCGGCTGACCACCGATCTATGATATTACCGTCTTTCGGTCACAGTAACTCTCTTCGGAGAGAGGCCTTGTTCCCACTTGGGGATGTTGAGCCACATAAGAAGAAGAAGAAGAAAACATAATAATTACTGTACCCGGTTTTGAAATGATGAACATCGCTTCGATAGTTAGTTGTTTTTTCTATAGCAACAGAGCTACTTACAACGTGGGCGCACAGCCTAACATCGGGCATGTGTGGTATGTTTTAAGTACGGTTAAAGCGAGTTATCAGTAGTGGTTTGATGAGGCTTCAGATATGGATATTTGGTTCGCAAACCGACATTGATTGGTTAACATCGTCTCGCGACTATTATGCGGTTATCACACTGGTCGCCAATGGCGACATGGCCAAAGGCGACGGACTGTCATACGACAATGACGTAACGTCGCCAGGGGTTCGTTGGCGAAATGAGCTTACTCATATCGCTGAACTGTCATTGTGTGGAATATCATATCTTTGTCGTGTTTTACTTGACTTTAAAGTGATTTATGCTTCCAATTTTTTTTACAGGCATAGTTAATTTATTAACTTTCAGTATTTTGTTCTAAACTGAAGAAAACCATTTGAACCGAAAGTGGATGACATAAACGCTCACTGCCAGGTGGCCTGCCTTATCACACTACCGAGGGGGTCCATTATGTCAAACTAGGTGTCATCGTCGACTCTGACAGTCCGTCGCCTTTGGCCATGTCGCCATTGGCGACCAGTGTGATAACCGCATTAGATGGATTGGGATTCGGATTTGGAGATCCGAGTCTCTAGCAGGGACCCTCATCACTAATTCAAGTGACAGACTGACAGCATCGTTTAGTACATTTTTTGCCTATTTGTTCTAAAATTCGAATCTTTGTGATTTTTATTTTAAAAAGCTGACGAAAGTCGATCTAACTTTGTGATTGTTGTGTTTGCTATTTGATGCAAAAGGATTGGCTATGAAATGCCAAAATATTTCCCTGAATCCTTGCATATTTATTCCAACATATCCAAAATTACTGGTAGCTTATTTTGCGTCGTTCTAGACACCTTGGCCAGCTCCATGTGCTCAAAACCGCGCGATAGAAATGTCAAAACAAACTGTATTGCGGGATTGTTGGTGTACAAAAAAGTGTAGCTAGTTTTTAGTCGTTCGTGCAATTCTATTTGTATATTCTTTTGCAACTGAGTGTTAAGTGTACGTTTGTTACTCCACGTGCTGGAGGAAATGCGAACGGGGAGTCATTTTAGCTAGACCTGAATAACGTGCTTACCTGCAAGAATGGCAGAGAACAGCGAGGACCGGTTAGACGAAACATTCAAGTCGTTCACGGACGACGAATTGAACACGCACGATTTTCAAATCAATCAAAAACTGGAGGTGATCGAGCAAAAAATAGCACGCCTTAAGGCACAGAAGGCTCAGCTACTGAAGTGGAAAGATACGATACAAAGCGTTCGTACACAACGCCGGACAAACCAGCAAACGGAACGAGGGTGGGACGACGAGAGCCACGCATGGTCCGCGAAGGCTAGAGAAACGCTGAAGGAGGTATTTGGCCTGAGCTCGTTTCGTCCACAGCAGCTACAGACGATCAATGCGCTGATGTCCGGCAACGATGTGCTGCTGCTTGCGCCTACCGGTGGTGGAAAGAGCTTGTGCTTTCAGCTTCCGGCGCTCATTAGTGAGGGAATAACGCTAGTGATATCGCCATTGATCTCGCTGATGGAGGATCAAGTATGGTCGATGCAGAAACTGGGCATCGAGGCAAGGATGCTGTGCAGCTCGTCCGAGAAAGCGGATGTCAACGAGATACACAAGATGCTTGCTAGTGTTAATCAAAAACCCAGCTTGAAACTACTGTACGTCACCCCCGAACGGATGGCCAAAAGCAAACGATTCATGACGGCGCTGCAAAAGTGCTACACTCATGGCCATCTAGATCGCTTCGCAATTGGTAAATTTATCTCACCCCAGTTTTTTTTTAAATGTTGGACTCCTTGGATACTATGAAATTTCTTTTTTGTTCTATTCTAGACGAAGTGCATTGTTGTTCGCAGTGGGGTCACGATTTCCGACCGGATTACAAATTTCTGGGCGTGCTGAAGGAAATGTTTCCGAAGGCACCGCTGATCGGTGTGACCGCTACGGCCACCACGAAAGTGATTACCGACGTGCAGAAAATGTTAAATATCCCCGAAGCGCTGGTGTTTGTGGCGACGTTCAATCGGCCCAATCTCTACTACCACGTGATGGAGAAACCGCAGGAAAAGCAGGAGCAGTACGAGTTTCTGTCCGACCTGCTGCTGAACCGCTTCCGTCAACAGAGCGGTATTATTTATACCTATTCGATGAAGGATGCCGTGGATATCAGTACGGAGCTGCGGAAGCGTGACCTTAGGGTCGCCCCGTATCATGCCACGCTGGAGGCCGTGGATCGAACGAAAATCCATCAACTTTGGCACAAGAACGAACTGCAGGCGGTGGTGGCCACCATTGCGTTTGGCATGGGTATTAACAAGTCGGACGTGCGGTTTGTCATACATCACACGCTAAGCAAGAGTCTGGAGAACTACTACCAAGAAAGTGGTCGCGCCGGGCGCGATGGCCAGCGGGCGGAGTGTATACTGTTGTATCACTTTTCCGACATATTCCGCATATCGACAATGTCGTTCGCCGAGCACACGGGGCTGCAGAATGTCTACGCGATGGTGGAATACTGTATCAACGTCAGCGAGTATGTACAAGTTGTGATTTTGTTTCTAAATTTTGTGTCTGTTAAAAAGAGTGAGTGTTTTATTCGTTTTTCAGCTGCCGAAGAATGATCATCTCCCGGTACTTCTCAGAAGTATGGGGAGCCGATGGTTGTGCGGGCATGTGCGACCGGTGCGCGAACAGGGAACAAGCTCCACATCCGACCGTCGATATATTGGGCCATTTCGGTCAGCTAAAGCGCGTTCTCGCGAAGGCTAGCATGCAGCAGATGAAGCTAACGGGACTGCGTCTGGTCGACGCCTGGCTGCATAAGGGTCCGACATTTTTACGCCTCTCAGAACCACCGCCACCGTACGAACGGGTGATCGCGGAACAGGTTGTCGCTTTTCTCATCATTAATCAGCACCTGAAGGAATCTTTTACGTACACACCGTACGCCACACTTAGCTACCTAACGCTGGGGCTGCCCATTGTGGGCAGTACCCTGACGGTGCGCCTCGGTAAACACTTTAATCTTCCCAGCGTTGAGGAGATCCCCCGTACGTCGCCGGTAGAGAATCCCGCAATGCGCACGTCACAAACGAATGGTACAAAGAAACGATCTTTGCCAACCGAAACCTCCAGTAAAACCAAAAAGACCAAATCGCCAGCAAAAAAAGGCAATAATGATGCTACCGCCACAAATGCAGCCAAACGAGCGAAAAAGGCATCCGAAAAAGACGATGGAAGAATAACATCAACTGCTGCGAATGATGAAGCGAATGCGATACCCGCGACGGTTGCTGATGGAACAATATCTTCAACCGGTGCAAAAACTGTAGATACGGAGGCTGACAAGGGCGAGGAGGTTGATGACGATGTTATAATACTCTCGCAAAGAGAAGAAATTATAGAAATAGACGGTGATTAATTGTTTTATAATCAAACACACTTTCTGTACTTCTTGGCGTTTACATCGCAAGGTAAGGGGGTTTGAAGTTGAGAGCGTTTCGATATCGACCCGATGTCCGCGTAGCCATCTGCCGGTGCCGTCGCATTGCTTCGTTTATTTCCTGCGGTGTGATTGCCCGTACGCCGTCCATTCCTCTGCCTTGCGTCACTTCCGGGCAGGCGTGAAGCATGTTGTACGATTTGCCTGGAATTCGAGCATAAGTCTACAATCAAAATCACGTTGTCTATAGAAATGGCGTTACGTACCTGAAGAAGTAACACGGCTGTAAGGGTCAACGCTTCTGTTGCCAGAGTCCAACCTCGTAAGAATACAAAAGTCCACTAGCACCGCGATAGTTTCGTGCGCCAAGTAAGCCAACGTTAGCAGGCAGCTTTGCGTAATGTTGACGTCTTCCGGAATGTTCAACCACGCTCGCATCCTACCTTTAAATGTTTCCGCATTCCGGTGCATGAACGAGGTACGGCGAGCTAGGTTATACTCGTCGTACTGCTTGCCGGTAAGAATCTGAGCGATTCGGTCCGCGCGAAACAGTCGACGTACCTTCTCCTCGTCGTACTTCTCTGGCACTTCCCTGTCGGAGTCGTCATCCGAGGCTTCGGAACTGCCGCCCAGATTCAAATGTGAGTACCGACCGCCGCAGATATCCTTCAGGCGCTTCTTCACCATCGCCATATCGCGGAAGTACTTTTGCAGCCGAGCCACACGGATCTGGTTCTTGCGCATGATGTACTCGAAATCGCGTCTCGAGAGGGTCGGCGAGTTCGGCCGGGACATTGCGTGGTCGATCGCTTCCTGCATGATGCCACGCAGCTGCTGCAGAACGATCTTTTCCACCAGTATTACCGATTCGCGCAGTGGTTTCTCACAGTCTCCGTAGCCCCGCATGATTTGGCTGATCTCGTCGAAGAAGATGGATTTGTGCTCGCCATCGAAGGTGTTTCCGATGCTACCGGGAGGCGTTACACAGTTTGGATGTATCGCCACGTTGATGCTGGGCCGTGCGGACTTTTTCGTTGTGTTATCACGAATGTTTGCCATTCAAAATATTTAGATTCTTCGTTCGCCGACGAAAGCTAAGCTGAATGTTGCACTGTCGGACGGCTTCTCTTTGTTTGTAAACAGGTTGTTTATAAAATCATGGGCCAAGATATCTAGAGGCAAGGTCACCTCATATCGCTTTATGCTTTTTGGATTTGTTCGGTAAATACCAAAAAGAATTGTTTAAAAATGTTCTAAAGTAGATCAATTTTATAAAGCAACTATTCAGTTTGATTTACTGAGAATTGAACTACAAAAAGGAATGACAAATTCAGGCATTATGAATAAAACTCAAGATCGTTCAATAGACAGGTCGGTGCAAAGCCTTTTTTTGTTCCGCCATTGTTGTGACAGTTTGTTTGACAAGTGTTTACAATCTACTTAACGAAATATGAAATCGAAAATTTGGGATCGCAGTGACCCAGTAGTAGTGGAAAGTGGTTTTCGATGCGAAGTCGTGAATTTTGATCCTGTTGGTCGCCTGGATATGGCCGAAATCAAGCTACCGAACGCCTCAACTTCCTAATTTGATGAAACATACCAAATTTGCAGTTTTACTCCAGTTTTCCTGCTGCTCGTAAGAAGTAAACAAAATTCAAATCACCTGTCAAAAATGTTCCCACGGTTTTTGGCTCTTTGTATGGGATGATTCGACCTGTCTATTGAATGATCTTGATAAAACTCCTGTTTGACGTAACCTCTTTTCCCGGATAATATTTGACAGCCGGTTTAAATTTCTTGCTTTTTTCATAGTCTGGAAAAGCCGCAACTTATATGACTAGACCTGGTCGTAATAACGACATTGGTTTTAGTACAACAATTGGCGCAAGATTGTTCAAAATAACGATCTAATTGCAATTTTGTTTTTCTGGTTATCTATTGATGTAGAAAATCCTGTTTCGCAATCCTAAAACAATCCACAAAGTTAAAAAAAGCTTTAATAGCTGATAATATAGGGCATTGAATTTGAATCGGATGAATATACACTGAGTTTTATCCAAAGGCATTCGCTCCAGCGTTCGGTAATATATGCTAAAATGTAATTATAAATAGTCCAGCACTTTTCAGACACTCCTTGAATCTTTTAAAAGGTCAATGGACATGTGTCGTATGGCCTTTACCTAAAACTGAAGTTTAGTTTTTTCAGTTTAGCTAAGGTTCAACTATTTAAAACATTCAAATTATATGAGTTGATTTTAAAATTATATAAAAAGTATATCGTTTATAAAAAAAATTTAATCCACAGATGATATCCACGTGGAGTACATGGTCATATACTCTATTATGTTAATGAATGTCTTCAACAATCATCGTTAGCTGCCAAAATCGATTGTATCGGTCAAACGTCCACCCTGAAATAAGCAGCTTCAGAATTGCAAATGAGGCAGGAGCAAATTGTCGTCACCATTATGCCACTCCCACCTTTGGCTCTCCGATCAGTCGATGGAAGTACAACCTTATTTTCTCACCCAATCAGATTAATTTTTAATTAACCATTTTTAAAATGGCCCGCACGAGTGCATCATGGTCATCGTGTTCGTGGCATGCAGCGCAATTTATATTTGATTTGCACAATTATTTACCTAGCCCGGGCCAGAACGGCCGTTCGATTCGGTTCCACAGCCGAATGATGGAAAGGCCAATGATGAGAAATAAATTTAAGACATTGTGCCTTGGTAATAAAATCATTTGGTACAAACCTTTTGATGCCATGACACTATATGTAATCTACGTTGAGATATTCTTTTATATTTTATCATTCGTGCAAACAATGTTAATTGTTTGATATGATTGTGGCATGTAAATAAAAACGCTAAAAATAGCCTAATAGGTGATCAATAATGAAGTGAATTTATTTTAGAGTAAAGAACTTAGCTCGTGGAAAATGTTGTGATTCAAAATATGGTTGAACTTTTTATTCTCACATATCATCTCACGCAGTGTCCAACACATAAACCTTTTCTTGAAGTTCTTTTCCTGTTTCACACATTGTAAAATACTCAACATAGTTCACTGCTCTCCACTTTAGGGTTTATTTATTATCCTTCGAATGTGCAGTAGCTTCCGGTTCAGCTGCACCTGAAGCGCACCGGGATGTACGATGCAAGCAATATTGCAGTCGTTTTGGGGCCATTGTAATCATCATTATTGCTGCAATTATGAGCTCCAGTGGGTTTCGGGTTCAGTGCAGTCGGTTTGGTAGCCAATCAAATTTATGCTGCCTCACACATTGCCACGCTCCGACGGTTGGTGTGGGGTATGTGGCTTTTTTAATGTATTTTCCATGCGTTTTTATTACGCTGCCTTTTTGCAAGCCGCATGTTCAAACAACCGCTTCGCATTGGGTAGAAGGTAATTATGTCAATTAAAAAAAAAATCGAATTTGCTCATTGAATCCAATTGAAGAAACAAATGGAATGATTGCAAAGGCCTCTTTTCAAACATGGGTCAATGCTAAAAGACAGATAACTATTTATTAAGCTATTTCAACAAAACTATCAACCGAGTGAAACAGTTACAGTGACGCTCATAAACAATAACAAAATCCATTAATTCATGCATAACTATGACAACCTAATTTATTGGCACGTGGCGCACACATTTACATTCTATCCCGTATGGGTGTTAGCTATTAATCGTGTAAAATTTATAAGCATTTCTAATTATCAGCAGGGATGAAACGGCCCATCATCACCATTGCATCGTAATGTAACGTACGACAACGTGGTCATTTTTTCTCGTAATTTCCGGATCAGCTCCGGAATTCCGGACTACACGGATATCGGTCGTTAGTGGGAATAATGTTGCGATTTATCCGCTCAAATGCATTTTGATTATGTTTGTCGAGGGTTTTACGTTGTGAGTAGCGTTTCAAACCAACGAGAAGAGCATCTAAATTTTTCGAGCTGTGTAGAGGTTTAATTAATGAAACAAGAATTATATATTGTCGTCACAGTCATTCGTTAGAGCTAGGGGAAAAAGAAAAGGGTATTAACTCTCCCCGAAGCAAAACCTGAACTAACACCGATTGACGTGTTTATTCAACCAAACATGACATGCGATCCCGAAGAGCAGTGCTTATAACTAAAGAATGAACAATGAAATGTGGAAATGGAAATTAAATCAAAATCTAAAATCAGGTTTCAACATACCAAAAGAACCCTACATAACGAAGAGATTGCTAGCGCTTTTTGACCGTTAATTAAATTCAGTTTCTCCACCAAATCAATTCCGGTTTTTGTTGGTCACTTTTCCTTCCCTAACATCCATCCTAACACGTGGCACATGTTCAGTTCATAGAGTAGAGTGTTCAAATCAGCAGTTATTCCTGTTATTGAGAGGGACTGGTCGAGGTTTTCAGCAACCTACCAAATTGATTGATCAAATTGTAAGTACTTGGTAGGAAGTGTTTTTTTTTCAAACATTAATTGAATTCAATTGACCCAATATAGACCCAGAACATCCGCAGGACATAGGAATCAAGTGACGATCCTGCTTCATATTTTAAAAGCTAATAGACATGGCTTTTGAGTGGTGAACATTCGAATTAGAAGAAGAGAAGTGCAGCAACGATTATAGACAATGTTTGGCACATGTGTATTTTGCTTGGTTTAGTTTTATTATTATTCGTTATTTGATTCCTTGATGCATGATAGTTTTGATTAGAAACATTTGAACACAATTGATATGAATTGACAGTTTAAGTTTCAAGTAACACTAAGTTGTCTACGAGGCATTTGAAGAAATATTCCTGTGCTAAAAGTTTGAAACCTCCATCATAATCACATGCATAATTTTGAGTTTAATTTTCATCCAACAGCAAATCCCAACGGCACAAATTCAGTAGAAAACGGATGCTTTTATAATTCATTCCAACATTTTCGAATTCTTCCTGGCATAAGCTCAAAACTACAATTTGTTGGCCAAAGGGAAAAAATTCAACAGACGGCCAATAGGGAGGGTTAAAAAATAAAACTACTATTCATGGTGCATCACCCCACTGAGCTTCGTGGGCATCCCGGAATTTGGGGATAACATGGGACAGGAATCCAACTTCCAACTTGCATAAGTGAAACTGACATTTTAAATTCGATAAACCAGCTGGCGCCACCCGGGAGACCAAGCGGAAAGGACAGACCCGGAAGTATGGGTGAGGCTAGACTTGTCAGAAGCGATAGTGTAAAGGGAACGAAATCGGGTCCTTAGCCAGCGCATAACTGGAGATGCAAAACCGTGTCTACGCCGAACAGCCTTTGGCAAAGGTAAAACGGTTTGCACATTCTCGGTCTCAGAAAACAGCTTCTCAAGCACAAGCAGACACATCCGACACACTGAAAACACTCACACGCTGTCTGATTTTGGACGGTTTTCGGTGCATTAAAGTATGAGAAATCCTGAACGGACAATTTCCACACGAATTCCTGTGCGGAAATGGTAATGTCCCCCAAAAGCACACAGAGTCTTCTCGTCGACGAGGTACGGTTCGATATACAAACAGACAGATCAGGTTCCTGTCACTGACGTAGTCGCCTACATGGCCTTCAGTTGGTCAGTTATGTTCCGGATAGTTCTATTTTCAACCTGTTTTCCATTTTTACTCCTAGAGGAATCCTCCACATTGTTAAAATAAAGCACCCATGGAACGGAAAGTCAACGGGAATTGGCAAATTGTTTTCCACCACAGTTTTAGCATTCCCCTTTGGGTTGACACTTTCGACATATAATTTAGCACAAAGTCTCTTCTTTCGGAGTCCGCAGTCCTTTCACTTCTCGCCTGGGGAGTCTGGAATTCAGCAAGAGTTCGTAGAGACGAGTCAATTCGTTAGTCGATATACCAGTTTCTGGAGTGTCCGTTGTTTTGTACCTCTCCTTGGTGTGCTTTTATTTCGATTCCGTTTTGGTCAGTTATTGGAATATTGCTTTGTCTTAGACGTTTGTCCGGGACTGGAAGGGTTGCTGGGAATACAAATGAACCCGACAAATTGGACGAGCCAACATGTTTAAGGCGAAAGAGATACGTTTCCCTTCGATTTGCATGAGCACTCTTTTTAGGTGTATTCCGATTGTGGTTCGTAATTCCGAGGAGGGTACTGGAGACTATGCAAACTATTCAATTTCGACCAACTGACCATCACTAACAAGCGTTTCCTAGCGTAGCGCATGATTCAGAAAATAAATCATGTGAGCGGTTCACTGGGAAAACCATTTTGAATTGAAAGTTTGCCTCAGCAATTGTTGTAAATTGATTTTGCTCTGGCATTATCAGAGTGTTTGGAATTTTCATCAGAGTTTTTGGGACATTTGAACAAGAATTATGAGGTTTACTTTATGTTTCTGCTAACGGGAGTAATTACAGAACATCAACGATCGTTGATTTTATATGTCCATGGGAGTACCTAAGATGACTTATTATTTAACCACAACGTAGATGGAAGCGTAGCCTACAGTTTTTGGCATAACTGGGCACACCATCATATCCTACAGATCGATGATGTTCCGCGGCAGCTAGTCTTCCTGATTTGGAGCGTTGTTTGACGCGCGGCTGTCAATTCAAATACATGTTGACGTTGATGAATATTTCCACTGGACAAGCAGAAAAGGCGGTGGGGAGATGTTAGCGAAGGCTCGAGGTCTGAAAAGTGATGATGCATATGATCGTTTTTCTTTTCTAAAATTGTCTATCTGCGTTCGTTTTTCGTTTTGATTGGTTTTTGTGGAAGTTTTAAAACAAGAATCGACAAAAACAAACACCAGGGAACACTATACGAACCTCAGGCGTCTGGAAATGCCCTGCAGTGGATCGAATTAATTTTTTTTGCCAAACTAACAAAACTGCCTAACGTATGCTTGCTTACCTTTAGTCTACCTTATGCTTACCAGTATTAACCAAGAACTGTCGAAAATTGCGCTTAAAATCCAGTATTCAACCGGATGGGAAGTGTTCAGTTCGACAAGGATGATCCCGAGTCGTGTCTACAATTCTGCAGAACGGAAAATGATGTCCCTGAAAAGGCTTAATTGGTCCACTAGGCATTGCGTTGGCCATCTGCTTGAGTCGTTTGGTAGCTTTGAAAAAAGAAACAGATAACACTGGCCATTTCGGACTGAACATGTACGGAATGTTTGCAGCGACGAATACATAAAACACGATTTTCACGAGACATTTTCCGTCAACAGGTGCGTCCGTCATTAAGTGGGCTGAATCATTTATGGTAATCGCCTGTCAATTTTGTAGTTTTATTCTCGAGGGAAAGGCTTGGAGCTTGGCGTTTCATAGAACGAGCTTTTGATTGGAATTATATAGCCGAAAATTACCGTTCTTGGAAACAACCTGGTTAAATCTCTCGTGATTTATTAATTGAAATAAAAATTTACAGCCTAATCAAATGTATATATAGTTGGAACACATTCACGTTTTCAAGAGGATTTAAAAAATAACTTGTAGTGCAAGAAAATCGTTAGTTACATCTGTTTTACTACATAAAAGATAGAATTTATTATTTCACGAGCATAGCCCGTAAGGCAAGGCCATGCGGTTGGATGGTTTGGTGTCCTCGCGGGGTTTTATGAGAAGTTGTATGAAAGTGAAATAATTCAACCTCTCGTCATTTTCTTTAACTTTGATAAGGTCAAGTGTGCTGGTGGAAATTACATGAAAAATGGTTATTGCTAAGTTTTGACACTTTTTACCGTTGTCACCTTTTCGGAAGTTAAAAGCATTGTTGCGAACCAAACCGGAAGTGGCGGAGTGTATGCATTAGACTGTTTGTACGCGATATCACTAACGCTAATGTTCACACACGCGTATGCTACGCCTATGGTATCTAACAGCGTTTTTACATAAAACACATATTGCCCAAGAGATTATATTCATAATGTTTCAAAATGTTTCTTGCAATCCGCGGACGTTGATTTCAGACCACGATCTCTTCACATTCAGTACCATCATAATCCGCAAGCCTTTGGGGAATTGGTGTTGCTTCTGGGGAATTGAGATTGGTCCACCGTTGGAAGACAACAACATTGTCGGTGGCATTTGTTGACGAGCACTTTGGGTCGTTTATGTGTTTAAAATGGTTTTTGTGCCGCAAGAATCCCTCGAACTCCCTCGGTAGCGGATGATAGTGAATTTTCCAGGGTACGAGAAGTGACAACTTGTGTATGTCGAGAAAAATAAAAACAACCAGAAAAGCTCAGCGGTGCGAATTGTACGTTCTCTGATTTCGGAGGTTGTGAACTTTAAACGATAAAAATACTAAAAAAAAACAAAAATGCCTTTAGTGCTCTTTTAAAAGAATCCCAATTGAATTTAGAAAATCGAGTTCATTATTTTACGAGTTTTGCATCGGACCGTCATCTCCGTTGACTCTGGATTGAGCTGAAGCCGAGGGAGAAATCAATTTTTGCTTATTTGCGATCGAAAGGTTGTGTCTCCATCGTTGTTTGCCGTACTCCAAGGACCTATAGGATAATGTAGAGGGAAGTTGGGACAGTAGTAGTGACGATCTCACACTTGAATTGAATAAAAAAAGTGAAAAACAGTTTTGGTTGAAAACCTCATAAGACGTTAAAATGTTTACAAACATGTGCGGCAAAGTTTTGTTTGGTTCTGAAAACAATAGTTAACTTTATATGATGAATTTGCAGCACATAAACGATTTTTGAAATTATTAGATATGGTACAAAAGAACCAAACTGTTTGTATTTTAAGCTAAAACTAGAACCCAACGTGCTAGATTTCTTATGTCAGAACAGACCGGACAGGCTTAGCTGTTGTAGGTTGGCGCTTTAATGTGCTTGTGTAAGGACTGTTCCCTCGGGCGAAGAACATTATAATCATCACGTTCCGTCGAGCTGAAAGCGCCTAAAGAACGTCTCTGTTCAGCTGCGAGGTTCGATGTTCGTGGAACCTTAACGGAAATGCACCGGACTGCAGTTTGCAGTGAGGCAGCCTGAGCTCATCCTACGTTGTTATGTTCTCTTGCCTTCGTTCTTATTTCCCGGAAAAGACAGGCACGAAAAAAAGGAAGTGCTGGGCTTATCCCCTCGACGCTGGGAGTACTCTTTCATCTCTTCATTATCATCATTACACCGTACTTGAACGCCCCCAAGGAGGTTAGGTCAACTACTGTACTTCCGGTCGCTGGAAATGGCAAAGAATGGTGCAAAGATGCATCATCTCGGTTCTTGACAGTTCCCATGAGATTTCGCAAAAAAGGAACATGGGGCAGGGGAGCACATCTACAAGTTAGTGAAGGCAATAAAAACCGTTTAATCATGGCCTCCCATTTGTCGCTTGGAAGATGAAACTGGGCTCCACTTTTCAGGACCTGTTCTGTCTCGTATATGTTCCTTTTCATGTCATCCTTTGAGTGGAAAACAACTACGTTTTCCGGTTTCGTTCGTTTCGGGTCTTCGATGATCCACCTTTTCAAATGATCCAATATAAGAATGTACCGGCACGGGAAGTAAACAAGCGTTTGTTGGAACATGGGAAGTTCCAACCTTTCCTCCAAATACACCCTTGCTCAATTTTCACCAACCTGGAAAATCAGTCTTTATCAGCTCTTTGCCTGGAAGGAAAGAAAGGCTCATATAAGGCCTTATTTCCGACGACATTATCCGGAAGCGAGACACACACAACGATTTTAACGAAGAATCTTTCTCTTCCCGTTCTGCATGTGTCGTAAGTGCAAAAATAAGTGGGTGGTAAAAGGGAAAATTAGCCTGCCATTACTTTGCTTGAAGGAGTGGTTTCAACAACCATCCAAAACGGTATGAAAACATGAAAATGGCGAGAGTTGGTATGTGAGTTTTCACTTTTCACCGAACGATGGGGACTCGAGAGATACGCGCGACGTAAGTGCGTCGTATTAGTGTGTGAGAGAGCATGATCTTACTAATTAGCATCGCGTGGCAGTAGAATGGGCTTCGGGTGTGAAATTAACATTGCACGAAGGTTTTCGCCAGAAAGGTGCAACAATCTCAGAAAGGAAGTGCGTGTTTCTTGTGCTGACATGTGTTGACTTCGCTTGCTGCTAACGAGGATTTATGGTCGATCATGAAGTTTGCACTCAGTGAGCGTCAGGAAATCTCCGCAGTGGTATCGTTTCAAGTTACATTTTGGATTTTGTAGGGTTTTCGTGCTGCCATGGTTGAATATTGAATGACAAGTTTTAGAATCATTTATACTTGAACACAATACTGGTGAAGATATTTATTTCATTACATCAGTATACGGGAAATCGTCCATATTCAATATATGTGTTTAGTAATTCTTAACGCATAATCCTGAAGTTAAAAAAAAATCCTGAAAATATTTTCACCCTTCTTTCCGCAATCCTGGGTGGTTTTAAATACCTTTTCAAATGTTCACATTCGAAGTACAGCTTTATGCAAGCCTGTTATCCATTTTCCCGTGTATTTGTATTTTCCAGTTGGAGTGTAAGCTTCCGTTTGGTTCAAACATAATTTCTTCGGCACGCTTCGAGCCAGGAGGCTGCAAATTGAATATTTTCCGTTTGGCAAACATCGGAAAACACTCTGCAATTATGAGTAGTCAAACACTCGCCGGATCGAACCCGTTTTTCCTGCCGTACGCTTCAATCCGCAGGGAGAATAAGCCTTTGCTCTGTCGTTCCGGAAAACACTATCCTTCACAATACGCTTGCATCCGGTTGGAAGAATGTTTAATGAAATAGTAGGGAAAAACAATGTGGAATTTTAATATTGAACCATGGGTAAATGGAACCTTTACCTCTTTCCCTGCTGACAATAATTTTCTCCCCGTTTGTGAACAGCTGGTCGTTTTTGACGAAAGGATCAAATCATTCTTAACTCAACCAAGGAATGTTGCGAATATGAAGTTTTTAAATGATTAGTTCCAGATGTTGACATCATCTCCATTCGTACATCATCCCTATCTGAGGCAAGAGGTTGGTGAAGCTAAAGCGATATAAGAAACTGTTAAGCAATAACATTATAGCTAATTTAAAGGACTAACCGAGTTTTTTCTCTTCACGCGCTATCCTCGCTTCGACTGTACACGCCAATGCAGCAGCAGCTCATCGCGTAAATAAGGAATTTTTACATAAAATGGGTACAAAATAAACAACGGTATTTATATTCATCCACTCATCACGAGAAGGATAAATCTGATGTTGATTAAAAATAAAGAAGTTTTTACTTCAGCCCGCGTCAGCCATGAAGTTAGTGTTTGTAGACTAATGCAGAAAAAGAGTTGGTCGGAAAAAAGAAAAACAAAAAATCCAGCACCTCGACGTTCTCCCACGTCCACTGTAATGTTAATGCTAACGATACAATTAGCCCTTTCATCACCTTGAGCTGTCGGAGTTGCTGAGGGTTGTCACATTTGTTGACCACCTGCTGCCTTGATGTAAATGGAGAAAAGGACATCGTTTACACTTTTAATTACCTTGTCAAACAATGGGCTGCGAAGGGGGCGGTGTTTTTTTGTCACTTAATACCGGTACCCTTTGGATAATTGTTTTTTTGCGTTAAGGATAATTATATTTCAGGATTTTTTTATGTTAATGAATGACACTGGAAGGTGAAGCATCACCACAAACAGGTTTTAACTAATGGGGACATTCCAGCTTTGAAGTTCTATTGAAGATGTTTTACTTTGATCTTTTACTGGTTTTTTGTTATTCCCTTTTGGCCTTTCAAGACAAATTTTTCTTTTCAGAATTAGTTTTTTCTTACTTTTTAAATCCCATCGTTAACGATGTAACTCTCAGTAACTCAAGTATAATAAGAACAGTTGATGTAATTCACTGAAAGAAAGGTGAAATCAGCAACAAATTTATCAAAACAAATTTAATTCTGTAAAGTGCACGAATGTAAAAATGGAGGTGTTATTAATTTCGTTTAATTATTAAATTTTAATCGAACACTTACAGCAACAATTAAATGCTCTTTTGCTTCAACAAAAATTGGATTTATCACTCTCCAGGGAAAAGATCATTGCTTCGGTATTTTTAATTGTTTTGATTGTTTTTTTACCAGCATAGATTTCACCAGAAACCTTTTCCTGTTGCCGAACAACATTAAGGCATAGCCAAACATACCCTCGGGAAAAAGCTCTGTCTATGAATCGGGTTAACAAAAAAACAACCGAGCTCCAAGCCACCGGAATTCCTGTTTATATTCACTTCAATTTCCGGCAGCTTTTCCAATTTATATGCATTTTATTTTCATCCCGGTGCATTGGGGTTTTCTGATTGAAGAAGAAGTGCACCATCATCATCATCATAGCAGGAGTTTGAAGGAAAAAAGAAGTGCCGTTTTCATGTCGTATCATCACTCTCTACGCCGTGAATGTGTGCATGCCGGTAGAAAAAGTATTTTTATTTCTTCTTCCACGACCACTTTACGTGCATACTGGACGTGTTTTTACGTTGTGCCTTTTTCCGTTTCAACTGAACCTTTTCACTCAAACGAATCGGTATGTGCAGAGGTTGTTGCAGCCGCATGGACAATCCCGGTTCAAAATGAACGAGATTTTCGGCCTTTTCTCTTTATTGAGTCAAACCGAAGGGAACCGAGTGGCATTCCACAATTGACCAGATCGAAGCCTGGGTCAGGTGCTTTTTGGTTTTTCCAGTTCGACGAAATATTTGAACGATTGGTTTTCTTTCCTCGACGAGCGGATTCAGTTTCGAGGGTACAAGTTTAGCTCGGATTTCAAAACCAAAATTTGATAGATAAAGTGTTGTTGCTTTGATTTCTAAATTCGTTTTTACTACTTGATGGATATTCGTAGAGTAAAGTTTTCATAATGTTTGTATTTTTGATTTCAAAAACTGACATTCTTAAAAGCCTTTCGTAGTGTTTGTATAACAGAGAAACTAAGCTCAAAAGACGATTAATTTATCATATTAAGCCAACCAAGATTATCACGCGGAATAGAACGAATCAAAATTAAACAGGTTCAAGGGAGTATCTTTTTGCTCTTTTTCCAGATTCCAACTTATCCACTTCCACGTACGATTTGAAAAGTCACAGCACGTCCCAGGGAGGGCCATGAATGTGAGACTCAAACCGTGGAGCGGGTTTTTCGCGTCATTGTCAAAAAAAAAAGAAAAATGCGACAAATGGCTCTAAGTAAATGCCTGGTTAAATAAACGGAAACAAACGATCAGATAAACAGGAACAGGAATGTACTATTTGTGTTTCTGTGTTTTTTCAATGTCAATGGTTAGTCAAACCTTCGTCTCTAAGCCATGTCTTGACATTCTCTAAGCATGTTGATTGTTAATTGGTGCCTCTCTGCACTCTGAAGAATAGCTTTTCTTTTGTAAACTTGTTCAGTTTACATTCGTGTTTAATGTGAACTCTCAATGACTTTGTTTACTAAACGGCTTCTTCAAATATCCTGAATAAGTTTCACTTTCCACTTAAGCCCCCTATCTTTATTTGCTAATCGCTATCCCTCCACATGTTTCAAATGTTGAATCTGTAGGAACTGTAGTCCTACCTCTCTAAAAATCAAATACAACAACTGTTTATCTTTTCCATCACAACATTCCTTGGCCATTCAACTTGTGCTAGCAAACACCTTCCGCCGTGCTTTGTTGAGGACACGTTTAATGAGGTTTGTCTTTCTGGGTGGGAAAAAGGAAGTGAAGTTTTCCTGCCGGAACGTTGGGAAAGGTTGAGTTTGGTAGCTTCATTAGACCATCCGCTTTCCCTTACACTGAGCTCGTTAAGGATCTCCTACGAAGTAGGTTGCAGTAAAGTTTTCACAAACAATTATCAGGATTTCACAGGATCATCTGATGCCAGGATGGTATTGAGATTGTTAGTAAATTAATTTGTTTTGCGCCCGTAGTACTTTATCAGACCATTCGCATTAAATCACTTTGATCCAAGATCAGCTTATCGTCATCATCATCATCATCTGTATCGTTAGCAACCACCTGAATCTGACGCTAGAAAGAAACTTTTACCTATCTTCCAGAGGGAATACACATCACAATATGTAAAAAAACAACCCGATGGAGGCGCCCGGTACTTGGTGATTGAATGCAAAAGTTTACGCAAACCGCAGCAACCCTTTGGGAACGGGGTGAGAGCGAAGAGTTTGAAACGAAAACACACACATGGTACGGTTGCATTGTGACGCAATCAGCAGCATGCTCACGACAGGGTTATGTTTTCATCACACTTACGTGACCACGTGAGGAATAGTTTTGCCTTCACCGGTTTTTGTTTGTTTGTTTGCTTGTTAGTTGGTCGGTTGGTCGGTTTGTTTTATCCATACGTGTTGCTGCGTGTTAAATTGTAGTTGTTTATCTGTGAGCAGGATGCGCATTGTTTCATTCCAGTTTAGAGTTCACTTCCGTTTGATCTGAACCACATTGTTCTCGGTAATAATTTATTACTCAACACAGCGCCCATTCTGTGTTTTCCCAGCACTTGAGTTATTTTTGCAGCAATATTGAACATTTATATACGTGCTTTGCATCATAAAGACCATAAACTGGCCATTAAAGGATTGCGATGTTTTGTACATATGTTTTATCCACATAAACAATCACAATAATTTTTATAAAACTAGTCCAGAAAGTTGTTGGATCCGTCCACCCTTTTGTTTGTTCAACATTAAATTATTCGATTTTAATTGAAATGCTATTTTGCAATTTTTGTGGCATTACATTGAAACTTTGTTAGGATGGAACCGCGAGAGATTCCGAATAATCGGATTTCAGAAAGAGAATTTCCAATTAATTTGATTGAAACGGCAATATCATATTAAAAAAATTGTTTTCTTCCAATATGTTTGCTTTGAAAATATAATTGGATTTCATTAAAAATATGTTGTTTTAAGTTTTCACCAACGTCAATATTGGGACAAAAACCTCGTTTGTTTTCAGCATAGCTGGACAGTTGGTATTTATTGGTAAAAAAATTTTGCCTGTATATGTTCTTTTTCATCTTTGTTTTCGTGAGTAGAATTCATATGAGCGCGTTTTGAATTTTGAAATCTGAATAAATTGATTAGTGAATGTGAGAAAATATGAAACAATTGAATGAAAAGAATTAAAAAAATCTTTGTACGTACCTTTTCCCAGCTATAAATGTTTTTACATGTCCAGATTGTACGATTCTGTAAAAATCATACTTTTGGTCTGAAAAATGAAATTAGTTCATGCGTAATGAACAATATGTTGTGTATTGCGGACGGTTGTGCGTTTTGGATTTGTGATGGTGCAGATGTTTCCGTCATTTACAAAGAGTGGACACTTGTTCGATTTCATGTTTGTCATTATTTTAAATTAATTTACGAAGAGAGAAGTTCGTTGATATAATTACGCCCTAGTTGGGATGCAATCGACTGGGACGTGGAGACTTTAGTGAAGCATTTTTGTGAAACATCCCTTGCGTAAAATCTGCTCTCATTTTGGAAGCAATAAAATAACGTTGAATACACTTTATGTCCTGGTTCTTTTTCACGATGTTTGATGCATCACGTGCTATAATACCTGAACGGAAATTAAGTGTGATATTTTAAAACTATTTATCTTTTATTTATTCAAACAAATGAGATCTCAAAAAAACTTCTTTCTTTTTTCGAAAGAAGCTAAAGTACAATCAATTTTGTTTGCTTTAATAGTGTACAGTGTTTGATAATTTTATTCAACCTTTGTTCTCACACACAGTTCCTTACAATCTGTACACGTTATGCCACCATTCCAACCCGCACCCTAGCTTTTTTGTCTATACACTGCTGGTCTCATATTTCTATTTTCCATTCGAATGTCAATCTATTCTTGCGTTTCAGTCGTCCATTACGTTGCATAAGTTTAGAATTAACAAATGGCTTCTAACAAACAATGGTTTGAAACATTCTAAGCATAGGTTTGATAAGGTTATAGTGTTAAGTGAGCATTTTTTCGTCCAGTATAAGGAAATTGGATTAAAATGTAGTAAACAGTTTACATTTGCTAACTAGAAATACCGTTGTTGAAAAAAACTAAAGTTATTGCAAGGCGGTGAAGCACCGATTTACAGGATTAGTTAGTCGTCTTTTTTCTTCTTTTATGATCTCTTTCTTCTTTCATTCAATCTTTACAATAAACGAACAAGACCTTAGCCATAAACAAGTGTCAAGAATCAAACTACAACAATGCATTTGCTGCTTACTTTTTTATTACTAAATGTTGGCAACAGCTTAAAGAGTGGAAACTATTCCTACAACTCATCATCAAAAAAATCATCTGCGCGAACAAGCTCTCACTTCTGCATATTTGCATACATTTACATGCAAATTTAAAGTTATTTTGCATACCTTTACATTTCTAGCTCACACTCATCGGAATCCTTTATTGAACCTTTGTCACTTTGATAGTTTCATTTTCTACTGCTTTAAGCAGTAGCTAGTTCTGTGTAACTTATGGATCCTGGAGGTGTTGCTCTCAACAATGTATCTGTATGTGTCTGCTATATCCGCACGGCATGCTGGCCCATCCTGGTTCTCTAAGTTCGCATCGGGTCGTCATCATCGTGATTGACAACAAGCTTGAGACTCAGGCTGGTCCATTTTGTGACGATGTACTCCGGTCGTCCATTTTAGCGTTACAGATGGCATTTCAATGTACGATCACGTATGCAGAAAAAGTACCGCCATTAGAACTAGTGCATAGATGATTGATGAGAATCTCCATCGACCGGAACTGGTCCACGTGGCGCTGGAGGTGAAATAATCCCGACACTTTCCGCTTTCCGGCGTGTAATCGACGCAGTGCATCTGTTTCCGGTTCGGTTGCATCCGCATCGGAGCAGGATTCATGAACGTTGATGATTTGGAAGTAAAAAGGGGAGGAAAAGAAAAAAGAATTTATATAGTTGGTGTTCTGATATTAGTTTTCCATTTTGGCCCCAAAATGGACGGCTCGAAAGGAATGCAACGAGTGGTGAAATGATTTGGAATTCAGGCCACATATAGTCCGACATTGCGCTTTTTTCCCGGTCTGACTATTATTTCCATGTAAGCACGGCGCAAGTTGGGATGAGAAGGAACATGCCCTGTTGAAAATAGTGCATGTTTATTTGGTTTTCCCCTTGTTAGAGTTGGTGACGTAGAGAGAGAGAGAGTGAAGTAGCGCTTAGAATGTTCCGTGAAAATTTGGTCAACACGGCCGGAAATGTGTCCACTGCAGCAGTGCACCGAACAGTGGACCAATTGGAGTTGGACATTCACATTGTCACCAGAAAACGGGGGCCGCATAAATCATGACCTCCACCCATCTCCACCACCGCGTGGACCATCCAACCCTGGTGGAGAGATCGGAATGCGTAGCAACCGGTCGTAAAGGAGAACTAAAGAGAGAAAGTTCTGTTTTGTGGTAAATGGAGGCTGAAATATGGATGAACCCTCGGCTGTAGAAATATGTTCCCACCGGGCGAACTATATTCATAAAGGCGAAATTGTGGAATGGATTTAAACAAGGCTAGTGAAGGTAGAAAAAGAGAAGAAGCATGTTGCTGTACAACCGCTTATTTTTATGCGTTTTTTGAATGCGGTGGATTATTTTCACGCGTAACTGGTTAGTGTCAGCTTGCAGTTGGTATGTTTCATTAATTGTTTTCACATCCAATGGATCCCATATGGACGTACTAACGAAATGGGCGACTGACAATAAACGTAACGATGGTTAAAACATGTTTCAGTTAATTGTTCAGGTGGTTAAATGTGGGATTACACTATGCAATTATACAAAAAAAGACAACAAGAATTTACGAACAAATAATTTAGAAGGCTTATTTTTTCTATAGAACCAACAACTTTAGAAGGAGCTCGATAGTGTATAGCTAATCGCTGTCGAGTCCCGTGAGAAGTGGGCCCAAAAGTAGTTATAAAAAGGGGGTGAAAGCGTAAAGTTAATTAAATTTCAAGATAAAGCTTAAATCAATGTAATATTCGAGAACCATTTAGTATTTAATAAATTTAACTAGTTGGTATTATTTGAAGTTCAGTCAGTTTTGGCAACACAGGGTACCAATTTCCCGTTTTCCAAACAAATTTAAAACACAACACATATGAAGGTTTTTATATTGTTTTATCAAAATTTTATCCAGGGGTCACGATGAGAAGGGAAAAATTGTAAGCAATCAAAGTTTTGATAGAGAATGAAACTGAAAATTCTCATATAACATTTTTATGTGCCCATTCAAGACTCAGTTAAACTTTAAAGTATGTTACTAGAAGCTGCTTTAATATGGGGGGGATGCGGTTAACAAACGGCGTGAAAAGAGAAGTATTAACTGTCTCAGTTGATCCAACAATCGCCGATCACTAATTAACTTCCAGTTTGTCACTTCACCGAACCGGACACGAGTTCTTGGCGATTGATGTTTGCCCTGGACACTAAATATATTCCAATAGACTTAATATACTCCTCCAACCGTACCGGAATGTGTCTTTGCTTTTGTGCTAACTTAATGCGTCATCGATTAAACAAACGAAGCTGTGACGAACTTTCAAAGCCAACCAACCAAGGAACCTCTTCTTGGAAGGAACAGAACCGTCACAATTGTCTCCAACACAACCCATCTCAGTGAAAGCCTTCTTCCGGTTGAACGGAAACCTACCCGCATCAGCGTGTTGGACATCTTGTCGAGGAATTTACGCGTGAAAAGCGCCGTCTCGTCACCGCAGGCATGCCGCACCGTGAACTCCGAGCACTGCATGTACTTCTGGAAGGCACTGGAATATGGAAGATATAGAGAAAGAGTGTGTGAGAATGTCCAAAGCATTAGTTACACTATGGTGAAGAGGTACAGAAGCTACACGGAAATGACGAGGAGAAAACTCCAGGATGCAGTTCTACATATTCGCACGACTTCACGTGGAGGCCGAACTGCTTTGGAGATGAGGATAAATACTGGAACGCCACTCGGTCGCGCCAGTGTAGCGTATAATCGGTGTGAAATTGGCGGGAAAAGCGATAGAAGCTGACAACTGAGCAAACTGAGCATCTCTTGTCATGGTTCTTAAGATACATATGTTTAAAGAGCTGTCAGAAGTTAAAACCCCGTTAATAACAACAGCTTCTCAACAAATTGAGGCTTTAGTTGCGGTGACACTGAGTCCGAGTTCATTTGGAAAGTGTCATTCCATCCAAAACGACCATGACAAGATTCTTTGCGATTTTCGCGTTTTCACTTCGTGAATCGTTTAACGTCCTGTTTGATGGAATGAACCGGATGAAAAACCTACCCAAACAAAACAAAAAACATTCTTAATCAATTTGATGGTGGTAATTTAGTGATTTTCCAGTTCGTTCCGATAATGGGGTAGTAAATTAGTTCAGTCGTTTTGGCGATCCCCTGTTTTTGTTTTGCTTCAGGGACGCATCTATTTCGTTTGTAAATGAATTGACCACGGAACCGAGGTCAACGAGAACTAATTTCGGATGATGGGCAAAGGATGTGAGGACGTTCAAATTGACAAGATCAACTTCCGGAAGAGAAAAGCAGAAAAGGGAGGGCCCATAGTGGGCTCACAAATTGAACAGTCATTGTTAGAATTTCGCTGTCTCAACCTCCAGATGGAAAGAAAAGCGTTAACGAAAATCCATCCCTTAAATGATGATTGTAAGGGGCGTCCGGCATGGGCATTCGTCCCTTCCGTGTGTGTTTATGTGTGTTTGTGGGTTGTCATTTCGTGTGAAACAATAAACTTGATTGCTTCGTATCGCTGACTTTATCCATGTGCTATCGACGCCTTCGCTCCAGAGCCGGCTAAATGGTAGTTACTTTCTGTATACAATGGCAATCGTTTGTCGTTTTTATGTGATGTTTCTTTTTCGTCCTTTTGTGCTATCGATCGCGAGATAATCTGAAGAGTAACACGTCCTACATATCCGCCAGGAATTATAGAAACATCGTTTTAATGAAACTCAACGTGCCGATAGAAAATGCCAATTCTATGAGTTCTCCTATTCTAGAATGCTATTACCTTACCCTAAACTCTACTTCTCTTTTCCTTAATCAACAGTGAGTCACTTGGTTTCTTAGGTTTCAGGTTTTACCAATTAAGAAATCACGCGGAAAAAGGCTTCATTTGATTGATGATGATTAAAACTGGAAAGTTTTTTGAAGTGGATTGTAAAAATGTTAACCAAAAGCGACACTTGAAAAAAGTATTAACCAACAGTATAGAAAGAAGAAGCTAAGGCACGTGTTTCTAATAGGCTGATATGATTCTTAGGCTATTTATGGTAAGGGTATCATAAGTTTTTCGAAGAAATTACGAAGAAGGTCACTCACCAGCACACAGTTTTGAGTCGCTCCTCTTCGGCATCCTCCACCGACTTGGTGCTGTTTGGATGCCCAATGTGTCCAGCATGGTCATGTTGATGATGATGGTGATGACGCTGCTGACTCACGTCATGGCCGGCGTTGTACTGACTGCTTCGCAGAGCGGCCGCCGGATGTGTCGCCATCGTCGGACCGACCGAGTGGAACGTCGTCGATGTGGTCGTTGTGGTTGCCGCCGCCTGGCCGAGCTTCGCCATCGTGCTCTGGTAGTGAGTCGCACAGACCTCATAGTCCTTTTTCACGTGTCGCATACACGGTGCATGTCTAAGAAAGTCTGCTCCGTGTGGAATGGAAATGACGAGCAGCGTGGCAAAATAACAAGGAGACAAGCCGGGAAAATACCATCATTCCGAGCATATTCCGGTTCGGAAGGTTTTTGGAGAAGAAAAGAGCATAGGAAAAGAGAATTCGGAAAAAGAAAAAGAAATTGAAGCAAAAGGTAAGGTTAGAATGGATTTTGGTCAATGCAAAGTTGGTGTGTCTATGTTTGAGGTTTAGCTGCTCGAATCGTTTCGGTTTCCTACTGGCCTTTCATCGACAACTCAATTCGTTGCGTTTTGTCAGAGAAAGCAAAGCGACATGCCATGACACAAGTGAAGCCATGAGTTGTGCTAAAACTTAACATGCAACTATTGAAATGCAAAGATGCTTAGAAAGTAAGGAGTGTGTTTCAAAGTCGGTCATTTTATTTGGCTTATGATGTGAAAAAGAAAGAAAAAAAAAAATGTGAGTTAAGCTCCGAGCTTTGTACCAGGTTGTATACTACCATCCTGGAAAGTAGTTTCATAACACCTTTTTTTCATGAAAAGGAAAGGAAGTTGCTCGATCTGAATACAACCTGTTACAAAGGTTCATGATTTTCAATTGCCTTAACAGCTTAACAGCAAGTGGTCGGATTATGGGTAACCATGGGCCGGACTAAAGTGAAAGACATGATTGGATGTGTTGGACATGACATTATTGATTCAAGCTTCATGTTGGTAGTGCTGAATAATTTGAGCTTTAACTAGATTTAGAAAATATAAATCGTTTGTGTCAATGAAAAAATACTCATAGTTGGGGTATTCATATAATCAAAATTCATTCGTTTTAACTTACTTTGAAAATGTTATAATGTGTTAAGATAACGAAGTTTTAGTTTAGTCAGTACTATTTTGTGATCACTTGAAGCTGAAAAGCTGACCACAGAAAATATTTTTAATATTTTTTTAACAAGACATAAATTAAAATTGCACATTTGTATGTTTTCTGGCAAGTGTTTGAAAGTCAAGTAGTGCCTGTTGCACTGCTTTTGAATAAAAACTTTTGTTTTCAGACACAAAGATGCGCCACAAAAGTTGACGCTGTTTAATCACAAAGCAGCAGACTTTCAAGTGTCCAAGTTTTTGCGACGTAAACAACGCACTTGAGTTTATTTTTACCAACCATTTTGACTTTCAACTGCCTTCCTTTTAGAAACATGCTTACTTTTAATGAACGGAAGGATGCTGATTTCGTATAATTTCATGATGTTTTTGCGAGGTCAGAGAGTAGAAATGTGTACGGATGTAGTACGGTGGTTACGTTTTTGCTGCTGCTCGAATAAAGTGAGAGAAAAATCTGTACTAATTAACCGATACACCTGACTGAAATCTGAAGAAGCTTGCATGGAAACAGGATCAACATATTCTTAACGAGATTTTGTTCCTTTTTGTGTTGTTGCCAGGGCTTCCAACAAACGGTTCATAATTAAACGGATAATCCTTTACTGGCGAAAGTCACTGGGCTTGGCTCCATTCTCACCATCGCGATCATGAATGCAGGAGTTTGTCAAACCAAATCTTTTGGTTTGTTGAACCAAATCTCCAAAAGGGATATGAATATTTTACCGGTTTCCGCAATGCGCAAGTAAAACACATTATTTTACCGGTAAAGTGGTTAAAATTTCGTAGCACGTCGTATTTTTTGCAACTGTGTGCGGTAAACATTTCTATATGTCCGTGATAAAGCATGAGATGGAAGTAAATTCTTCACTGAGAAAATTAAAATTTTTAATCCCCATTCCGTACATATGTTTCGCTCAATCAACTTGACTGCTGATTACAGATTTACCTAAATATCGTTTCCTTCCCTCTCCAACGCACCAACGGAAAAATGAAAAACTGTGACGTGTCCAATCACGGACCAAATGAGATGGAAACGACACTCACCTTTATTTTTGATTTGCAAAGAGCGGACAGAATGGCAGTTTCACTTCGTTTCAGTCCGGAAAAAACAAAATATGGCAGGTGTTCGATGATCGTTTTGCTGAGCAAAAGTTGTTGCTTGTGGAAGGGAAAAACTTTTTCGGATTTCCTTCACTTAAATGCACCTGTAGAACATTTAGCGTTTAGGTCTACGGTCCCGTGATGTTTTTATTTCCGAAGCGTTTTACCACCTGGAGCATAATTAGTTCTCGGAAGCGATAAAGTAGCTTTTTTTATTGACGACTGACCGTCAATTAGTTTCGGCAGTAAACAAATATATTTTTCGATCAGATATTTTTCATCATTGTTGATTTTATTATCGATTTATTTGCTTAGCACGATTACCAGAATGTTCACACCATTCTCATGACAAGACCAATTATTATCTGAGGAATCTGCAAACACCTTTCCCCGATTTTATAAATGTAGCAATACGAATCTTCTATTATCCAATCAGTGAAGTGCTTTTTAGGTTCAAAATGCATTACGTAGCAAAATAGATTCATGTGTTGATCTGCTGATCGTAATTTGAGCGAAATAACCTACGTGCTCCAAACATCAGGTCGCCAACGGAATATCCTACACAAGGTGGTCTCGTTTCCGATGCATTGTGCTCCGTCCATGAGGAAAGAAGCAATGTATCTCTACGTCCACAGAATACCATCATCGCCAATGCGACGTCCAAGTTGCATGCAATCCGGAGAGCGTATGAATGGACTGCATATCGGATAGGTTTTGTCCAAAATTGGGCAGACATTCCCCGGCAGTATCGGTATGTACATCATTCGTACTCGGACGACGGTGACAGACGTGGAAAGAAGTGACAGTTTGAAATATTGGTTTCATATTATTGGCTCGATGCATACAAATGCAGTTTAAAGGTGCCGACCTAAATCGGATCGGAATGCTGACCTGTGGGCTTTCCATTTTACTGTACGAAAGAATAGAATACGAAAAAGCTTTTCCTGTTAACTCCAACGCATTGTCCGCATCGTCGTTCCGTTGCTCTTTTTGTCTTTCCATCCCTTGCTGTATATACCTTTTCTGACGAGTTGGGTCATACCTTCGCTCGGCACATATCGGCCGTCGTTGAAAGGTGCATCAGCCCCTAAACAAACATAAACCATCCGAGAAGTCACCGTCATTTTGATGCATGAGAGGACATGACATACTGGCTACGTGATATTGCTCCAAATAGAAGATGCCATCAATCACAGGAAAATTGATAAGATTTCCTTTTCAAGTCCACTTGGCTGTTGAGCATTTTTCCTCATCGGAATGCTTTTGTATCGCTCTCGGTGCACGTTTCGGCACGTGCATCTGAGGGGGAACTTTCCTTTGAAAGCATATCTACCGGTCCAGTACTACCCATTGGTGTTGGTCAGTGTAAGATCATCCTTATTTCTACCCACCACAAGAAGGTGATATTGCATGCTTTCTCGTTGTACAGACGACCCTCAAACCCTTCGGAGGCTATTTAGAGTATAAGTCAAACCATCTGTTTGAAGTAACAACAGCCCCTGGTCGTCATAGCCGTAGTCATTCTATGAATCGGTGAATGTCCTGTGTTGACGTATGTTGCAAGCCAATGAGGAAAAGCTAATCCGAGTGAAGATTGAACTGACATTTTCATTTGATCACCCTTTCTAACGGAATGCAATAGGTAGGATTATGAAGCAAAATTTTCTCTGTATATTTAAAATTACGAAAATTGATTCATATGAATGATACAATTGGACTCAACTTGTTTGAATTTCTATTTAAAAGTCATATGCCAAATGAAAACAACCAGGCGCCTCCATTAGATAAATTTTTTTATTCGATTGTCGCTTGATTTGTTGGTAACATATTGTATCAAAGCGTAGAAGCAAGTTCTTATTTAAATAAGCATTTTTGGAATTTAAGGCCACAACTTACATTTTTGGTATTTAAAACAACAACTATGGGTTTTCAAAGAACTTAAGTAAAAACTTATGACTCACATTGTATGTAACAGATCAACAGAATCACACGTATGCTTTATGGTTTTATACTTTTCAGTGCAATTTTAACAGAAAACAGTACATTTATAATCGTTTCTATTTTATTTCTTTTTCTACGTTTTAAAGCTCGTCTTTTCAAAATCCCTGTACAACAATTACGTTTCATGTAAGTGCATTAGTTTATTTTCAAGCAGTACAATTATTCTCCTGAGATTTCGTCTTTTGGAACAGATGTCATAATCCTCTAACCAAATGCATGCTCGACTCAGCGTACCCTATTCTATTCTTCGTAGCTTTGTCCATATAAATCGGACATGAGTTGTATGCAGACCGACTCTTTAATCCGTGAAACCAGAATTAACTCCATTATCCTTCGTGGTATTATGCTCTCGATGGCTGCAAATCGTCTGGGCCAAATGGAACCGACGAGACCCAGCTGTCTCTTCCAACGAAACTGCACGATCGAAAATTGCCTCTGATCCACCGATTTGTATCGTTCTAACATTTTTGCCGGAAATTCGTTGAGGAGGAAAAGTTTTCTCGTTAAACTGCATCAAACATGGCACGGAATGAAACAAGTGCTTAAAGCGTGGGAAAGCGGAATCAAGATTTAAAAAAAAATAGTGGTTGCAATGGCGTGGGAGTTGTGGTTATGCCTTAAGGGCAGCAAGCCTCTTGACTCCGAATCTCGGTAATCTTGGCGTGTTGATGATTATGTTGATGGGCTTGCAACCGCTTGACAAGTGATTTCTGAAGTATTTGCGTTTAAGCCACTTGAATATAAAAACAGCTCAATTACTGCTAATCAAGCAGTAACGCTAATAAAAAACGGGGGCTTCGTTGGCACCTCCGACTCCCTCAACCAGCCTCCTCCTCTCTCCACCCCATCCTCTAGTCATCTCGTTCTCTTTCGCACTCTTGTGTGGGAAGGAAACCGTCATGCCGATAATCAGCGTAAATGCTTGATGTTCGATGGAGGAAATTAGATTTGGAGTGAGAGGCTGCTAATGATCAAGCTGCCGAATGGATGTTTATTGATTTCATGCAAGATAACACATCATTAGGGCACAATCGCAGGCACTAACGGTAGATTACAGTGTGTGTTAGTAAAATGCACACACATGTTTTTGCTTGAATTGCTTTGATTTAGAATAAACCTACGAAAAACAATTAGATTATTTTTTTATATAATTTATAAACAAAAAATGTGAAGCAAAGTTGTTGTGCCAATTATTTTCCATCTGCCTTCCATTTTCCACTTTATCACAAATGAAAAGAACCATGCGCCTCCATTGCAGAACAGCCTTTTTGGTCTATCTTCTTCTTCTTATGTGGCTCAACATCCCCAAGCGGGACAAGGCCTCTCTCCGAAGAGAGTTACTCTGACCGATAGACGGTATATTAATTATTAGATCGGTGGTCAGTCGTTCGTAATACCGGGGGGCGCCAGATTCGGGATTCGAACCCACACCTATGGCGTGGTGTTTTCTTGCGCTACCGCTGCGCCATGGGCAACCCCTTTTTGGTCTATAGGTTTGCCTAAATGAGCTGCATTCTGCAGTAGTTTTTCATAAAAAAAATTGCTTAGTAATCATTTTCTCTCTTTTTTATGTTCATCATGCAATGTGACCAGCTTAAAAAATGGGTACAAATCTTGGAGCTCTTATTAATATTTCTTGGATAATGAAAATATACTTCATTTCAAACCTTTCAATTACATGTATATAAGGGAAAAAAGTCTTGTAAGCCCATTACGGGGCAGGCATAACCAAGTTTGTCGTTACGCCAAGAAGAAGAATTACACAAATTGTTTGATATTGCTTTTGACTTAAAAAAAACAACCAACGAAAAAGCAATGTGTTTATGATACTTGTACATTCGCCGAATTATGAATATGAACATTTTTCTTACAAAAAATAATACCGTTGAAGAGTTTTCTCGTAACAAGACAACACAAACAAAAATCGTAAGACAAAACACTAGCGCCATCATATGAGGCATGCGCTGACGCAGAGCTACAGTACAGGAAAACAGATTAAACAAACATCAACACACAACCAACACTGGGAAGGAAAAACTAACAAGGACGAAATGAAACACAATGATATAATTATTACAATACGTACGTGCCTTCCTGATAAGGTCCTTCCTCGCAGAGGTCGTGTATCACTTCATTAGTGCCGTGGTAGAGTTTGTTGAAGTGATCTCGCTGATGAATATTCATGCAGCGTCGGGTGTAGCTGCGGATACAGTGCAATCCGGTGTGTAAATCGCTAAAGAGAAGGGTTTAAGAGGAAAAAACAGCAGAGATAGTTGGTTAAACAGAATCACTTAGGCATCCCATAATCAAGTCAGTCAAGCTGTGATTAGTAGAACCAATGTGACGATAAACAGGGATGAGCGGCAAAAACATTGATTCAATTTCAACGTACGTAGTAAGACAGTTTGCTTTTAAATTCTCACCCGAGTTAGTTTGTTAGTCAAACAATTGAAAAAAATGTGGAAATCAAACTCCAACCCTTTTATGCCGTGATATTAAAACAAAAATAGTAAGTTGGCGCCTAAATGGTCGCATCTACCGATAAAAGAATAGTAAAGCAGATTCTTCTCATACCCAAGTTGCCACAGTAACGGTTGCGTTATGCGTGCCCTCGTTTTACCTCGTTCCATCAGAAAGTAGGCCAGCCGGAGGAAGCTGTAAGAACTATGGGAATGTCTAGGAGAGAAAACAAAAACCATGGCCATGGTCTGCTCACAGACAGTGAGTCGGCGCTTGAATCTATTGATTGACTGTAGTATGAGCGTTGGCTAGTCATTGTGTCGCCATCAGCAGTATGACGCCAGTGTCGTCGCCAGTTGCAATAAAGGGAGGTAAATGAAACCGAGGAAAATTTTCAGAGAAAGGATGTGATTGGAACGTTTCATTCATGGAGAAATGAAAACAAAAGTTGGTCGGCACTGTGCAACTATGAAGAAGCATTGGTTATGTTTTCGATAAGTTACAGGGATAAAATCATCATTAACAAATTTCGATGAATTTTTTCTTCTTATGTGGCTCAACATCCCCAAGTGGGACTAGGCCTCTCTCCGTAGAGAGTTACTGTGACCGAAGGACGGTATATTATTAGATCGGTGGTCAGCCGTTCGTAATACCGGGGGGTGCCAGACTCGGGATTCGATCCCACACCTATGGCGTGGTGTTTTCTAGCGCTACCGCTGCGCCATGGGCACCCCCAATGAATTTTTTATCCTTATGAAAAACAGTTGATTTTACAGATAGTGCTCTTGTTTTTAAATTTCACAACATCTCTACTGATTTGTAATACAGCTAAATATTAATATTGAGCTTTTGACGCATTTCATGCATCCAAATCATTCTGCATCTCAAATCATAGAATCTCATATCGGTGTCTCATTTCGTAAGATGAGTACAAAACGGTGAAGAGAAATCCAGTCATCTACTGAAGTCCAACTGTTTGTACTTTGAAATTAACCATCTCACGTTTTACTTTTATGATATCCACGTAAAACCCGGGATGCGAAAGTTGCAAATTACATTTCTACTAGCAACCAGACCGTATGCAAACAATTATTGATTTACACGCAGCTAATTATTTCGACAAAACTCTCGCCAGCTCCTCTCAGTCTCCAATCCCGTGTATGGCATAAAACCGACGCTAATAAGAGTCGTGTAGCCATTTAATGTTCATGATCTGATAACGACCCATAAAAACGAGCTCCTCCCTCATTTCCGTTTCCGGTAGCTTTGGCGGTTCGGAGGAAATGAGTCGAAATGGTGTACAACTCTTTTCATGCCACCTCTCCACACTTTGAGCCTCGCGTCTCGGTGAATGTTGTGTGAATGAAGTACTGCTCCAAATGATGGTGTAATTTATCTCAACATATCTTCCATGATTCCGTTTTCCCCGGACCTTGTGATAGGTACAACTTCAATATGGAAGAAGGGAAGCGCTGCACATTTCGGCACATGGTAATCATTTTGCGGATAACCCCTTTTTTGGTACCACCTCCACATTCTCCTCCCGAATATCCGAGGGTTTTGCTACCGTTCACTCTCGTACACACCATGCCTGCTTTCTCGTATGGCTATCAGTTGTCTGCAGGAATGCAGCCACACATCAGCGCACACGTTTCCAGTTTTATGCTGTTCTTCTAATTGTCTGCCCAATTTCCTGTCGAGGTAGCCAACGGAGTTAATGAGATGCTAGTAGACATTGCCATCGCAGAGTATTGCCGAACAAATTGCCACCGCCCGGTGAATTATTGGACCTTTTAAATTGAGTTAATTACATTAGGAAAATTCATAAATTGAATCATCACCTTCACCCCCGCTCAGTTTTAATTTATTTTCATACACAACCCTGTCCGGGCTTTCGTTGTCGCTTGTGGCTTTTTGTGAGCCTACTTCCTTCTCGCTCTGCTTTTCTCTATCTTGCTCGTTATTTGGCTTTATCATTGCGTAGGCTTCAGGATCCCAGCCTCAGGACAAACGTTTTTCGCTTCAGTTCAAAAGATTTTGAAACTCGTTGTCACGTGATCCGGTGAGCTGCCGACTGATTTTCCGGAGTTGTTGTTGGTCGCGGGTGTAGAAGTAGATCCAGAATAAAGGTGAAAAGCCACTGGCTGTCATTATTCATTCCACATGTCCGCTTAAATACAGTACATTTAGGAGAAAATGTTTCAGCCAAGCTGCGGCCACAAACTGTCAAACGAGCCAAACTGATGTCATCATTGACGTTTGCAAACAAAACGGGAGAGGATTGCTGAAGTAGGAGAACACATTGGCTAACGGAAAAAAATTGGGTCTCGTCGTGGTTCATTGTAATGGGTTGGTGGAAGTTTCAGGTGTAGAAGAACTGAATTGCACTTAATGTCATCTTTTTGAAAATATACAGGAACGGAAAACTCTATTTCTATTCTGAGGTTCGAATCTTCTTCTTCTTCTTCTTCTTCTTGGCGTAACGACCTCTTGGTCATGCCTGCCCATTAAGGGCTTACAAGACTTTTTCCCTTTTGTACGTGGATAGTCACTCCTCTCGTACAGGGGAGGGCCCGGTCTCGGATGGGATTCGAACCCACGCCGTCGAGGTCATGGGCCGAGTTTCTAACCGGCGCTACCGCTCGGCTGTCGCGGACCCCCAAATCATATGGAGTTAAAACCCCATGCTCCGATATTATGGAACAAAACAAGAGAAAAAAAAATCAACACCAAAACTGGAGAGCTGGTGCGAAACGAAACGAGCAGCTTCCGCCATAAATTTTAAAAATGTACCTTTATATGTAGGTAATGCGGGAAGTGGGAGCTCAGCCACGGCATGGCGTATCCTCCTCTTTCTCCTCTAATGCATAGTTAAAAAATAAAATCGAAAAGGGAAGAGTTGGGATGTGTTCCACATTCGTAATTTGCTTCATCCGCTCTTTATCCGCAGAGTCGTTGGCAGGTTGGGTTAGAGCTTAGAGAAGATGCTTGCAGGTATTTATGACCGAAAAGTACATTGGAGTGTAGGTATCGAATGTGTGTAGAATAATTCCTCAAGTTTTTATCCTACATACAAGATGTAAGACTAGATTTCTCTATTATAATTTTTCGCCAAACGCCAGTTTTAATCATAAACCCAGTTACGCCTTTGGAAAACTTAAGGAATTAAACTATACGGAAGCATGGAATGGCTTGTGTGGTGCAGGAAGTAATTAGATAATTTGTTAAAGTTTTTCCTTTGACTTTAGACGGAAAATTCAGTTTTTTTTAGATTTCATCAAATCGAAGTTTAAGCAATTTGAAGAAAAATGTTAAATGTGGTTATACCATCTCCATTAATGTAGTTTTAAGTTAAAAACCTACAAAAAAGTGTCTAATTATTTTTAAGAAAATGTACATGATTTCACAAAAAATGATGGAAAGGTCAAGTATTCGAGAATAGCCCCTCTCTCGCCTGAGCGATGCTTTCTGCATCTTCCGAAAGACATTCGTCGGCATGAAATTGACCTTACAAAGTGACGATTGTAACTGCTCGGGTGTGTAATTGAAGGTTTATTTATACAGTCGAGACCTTTTTCACGCCCGTTATCATCCCTGTTGCCGCTCTGTGAGGATTTCTTGTGAATGATAGTCCTCTGTCCTTTGCTTCCTTTTTTTTGCAGTAAAAGTTTCCCGAAAGGTTTTGAAAGATTAATCCTCCTTCTCTTGCACGTTGGGTTCCTCCCTCACACTTTATTTTTTCCATTACGTACGGCTGGCCCGAGACATGAATGAATCCGATAAACGAAACATCTCAACCAAGCTCGAAGAGTGTAACGAGGCAAAGCGACTCATGTTGAGTCTGGTTTTACACATTTGTTTTATTGACTTCGTTGCCGTGTAACGGAAAGAAAGTTTACGGAAATTTCACGAGATTCAGTCCCGCATGTTGACCACAAAGGTCAAACTCCTTTCCCTCCCCTTTCAATAGAGGTTAAGGTTCTGAATGCTATGGAATTTCAGGCTCACTTCTCGTTCGAGCCTCGGTGCGGCATTTCTGAATGCTTCCAGACTCTCTGGGTTCATCCGTTAGCTCTCGTTCCATGTTTCCCGTCACTCTGCTTCGATAACAACTGTATCCTTTCCCAGGCCGTGGATGGGTAATGGTCAGTGTATTTGCCTCTGCATAATCGTTATTCGAAAGTTTTCTGTTGAGGTCGAGACGGGAAGGTTCGAAGGTCCTCAACAACGTGAGACGCTAACCAGAGATATCTGGTATTTACTAAGTACAGCTGTTTGTAGCTCCTGCTTTGAATGAGGAAGGATTTGAATAGAATTTTCCTCAGTCTCCTCATACCTTTCAGTGTCATTTCTACCTTTTCTCACACGATTTGAGGTTTGGTAAAGGTCGGTTAGAGTCGCTTGTAGTATGTTCACGTTAGTTCACCCGACACGTATGGCAAAATAAGGCTCCCGACACAGAACGGTTGGGTCCAGTTCATTTATATTCCATCTGATTTGATATGTGAACTTTTTGGCACATGACTAAGCCTTAGCGTGTGAAACAGTGTGTCCCATTTCTGGAACGTCGTGACGAGTGTCACTCCCACAGGGGTTCACTTCTATGTCTTCAGTTTATCTTTCTTCGTTTGAAATCATGCTTGAAGAACTACTGAGTATGGAGGGACAAGTCGTACCTTGCAAGTGATGTTTATTTATGTTGAAATACATGTTTTATTTGCACACAGCAAATAGCAATAGTGGAGCAACTTGATGTAGTGGAGTAAACGAAGATCACCTTCGTGTACGATTGTCCGTTGCAACAGTTCATAGCAGTGTAAAGAAGCCTTTTTTCCGTACAACCGACAAGTTCAGGGCAGGCGAAGTCATTCGAATGGAGACTGCTACATTTTGAGAAAAAACGGCGTTCGCAAACGATTGAACTTGGTAACGGTGGGAGTTTTCACGGCAATATTTTTCATCCGTTAGCTATATAGCTATCGTAGGCTTCCGGTTCATCTCACGTTCTGCTGCAAGGAGATCACTTCAAACCGCGTGTATCTCTCCTTAGGATGAACTATTTGCAATATTCCTCCGCCGGATGTGGAAATGCATTTTGTTATCGAATTTTTTCTTTAAAGTGTGTGGAGGGAAACTGTTTTGTGGAATACGATTTCTCGATTACGTATTTCGTTTTGCTTTCATGCTGGTTTCACTTTTTTCCGTTAGTTTGATATCGAATGAAGTGACCGTGTTAATGAAATAGGACATTCTTAGCTGCCTGGAAGAGTTTGAAGATTTTGAAGTTTATATTTTGGATCCAAGGCTGGTGATGGAATGTGGATGGAATGTTGGGACAGTTCATATTTCTGTTTTGCCTGGAATTTTCATTATGAAATTTCATTGCTCTCGGTGTGAATGCCCATATGATAGGACTCTTACGCATAAGATTGATTGGAAAGTGTCACACTAAACTAAGCTAAAATCACAAAAATTTTATACTACAATTTAACGAGAATGGGTTATCCATGAGGATTATTCTTAATGTAGTTTTTGTAGATTTGTAATGTAAATTTTAATTAATGTAATTTTCTAAAATTTGCTTAGGATGTATTGCCATTTCTTTCAGGCAGAAGCCGGCACATACCACATCTTCTTTTGATTTGCGAATCTTGCGTCAGAACTGCCAAAATTTGCCATTCCATTTCATCCACCGCAAACTTATTCCATTAACAGCTCTTTTGCAGTTTGGGTTACGAATTCTTGGGCAAAGTGCCTAATCTCCGGGCACTATCTGGCTGATGACAATCACTACATCCAAGCTGGAGCTTAACATCGAACTTACGACCTATGACTTCCAACCGCGACTCTTAGACAACGTGACGACTCCTTTCTGAGTCGCACGTGAAGTTTAGCATCCGGGATGGGTGTCGCTTTGCTTGTTAAAGATGGATTCGAGTGAACAGCGAGATCCGATATGATTTTCGAGCAGCTTCTTTTGATATCCTATAGTTAGAAAACGCGCAGCACACGGTCGCGCCCTTTCAGCAAAATACGTTAAAACGTTAAATTAGAAAAGTTTCGCACTACTAATTATTCCCAAACAAGAGTGAACCACGAGGGAGGACAAGTTTCGTGGAGTTTTATCTGAAGCTCTGAGCTCAACGACAGGCCAGAATAGTTTCACCGAACCACAGGAATTGGCCCACCGGTGGCTTTTCCGGTTTCTGGCTGCCCAATTTTGTTTTCCCCTTCCGGTCACGAACCGGACGAAGATGCGGTTCGGGGCGTCGTTTTTAACCAACCCGGGTGTGTTATTCCCGCGGTTATGTTTGTTGGGCTTTCGGGCAAGGATGTCACCAAGCTTACTTTGGGCCTGGAACGATGTTTGAAAACTGAAACAACGACCATGCGGTGCAAAATTCAGCTACATCCGTACCTGGTCAGTTAGTGCTGCGGTTTCAGCCCTTCCGTTCAACATGTTTTCCACGTGAGTACATGCAAGTGACACCTATTAGTTTTGCAGATTGTGGCCTTGAGCCCATCATTAGGGCTCTTTTGTCAAAGGACAATAAGAAACTAACCTTTTAGGTGCTTTGGATACAACATACAGACAAGGAAGGGAACTTTTTGCCGTTCAGTTAGTTCTTTCAACTATAGCCCAGTAGAAGTACTATGATGGAAAACTTTAGTTGGAAACACGTCTTGCTGCAAAATGCTTATCAATCCATTCACTTCATCGAAACAGCAAAATTGAAATCAATGTATCGAACATTAAGAGAGAAATTAAATGAAGCATAAAGGGCCGTGATTATGTACCTTCTTTTGATCAAATCTGTATCCAAACGTGTGTGGGAATATGGCGTAGATAGTTGTTATACGTTCTGGTTGACTGTACAGATTGAAAATTGAAGCATCAGCGGTACGTACGTACGAATCTAAAATTCGTCCAACTTAAGCATTTATCATCCTACCACATCGGTTTCGGAATGTTGTGCTAGGATTCGATAATTTACAATCAAAGGGTTGCATTTGGTACGAAATCAATACCTTCCCTAACGACTCCTACCAAATGATTGTCAAGACCGTGTACAACCGAACGTAATTTCCAGTCGCCGAAATTTGACCAACTGTCGGACGACACGTCGAGATCCCACAAACCTCAAAACTCCAAGACCATAGAACTCCTATGAATTCCCTATGAATTTATTGCGTACGACATCGTGGACTGAGGTGGTGAAAAGCATTCGATGGTTGGCTTTACTTACGGGCATAGTTTATCCAGCTCCTCCTTTTTGGTCACAAACGACAGCTCCGATGTGGCAGATAGGACCTGTAGCGGTCTTGTGCACTGCACCAATTCCTCTTGGCCGCAGTCCTCCGTGAATCCCTGCCGTATGAGCGCTGTGGAGTTGAGAGAATGAAAAAGAAGAAAATGTTAGTCTCGAGCATGAAATCTCAGTGTACAACTGGGAGCTGAATTTTCCGGTAGAATCGAGAGGGATCGGGCTTCTGTGGGCGATTAGGGCAATTTTAACCATGATACGGTAGCTTCATGGCGCATACCGACCATCCTTCCCATTTTCTTTCATTTTCAAAAGGTCGGTTCCAAAACGACGTACAAAAAGCTGATGACCAAGGCAACGAAGGCTTTGACTAAGCAGTCGGCAGTTTTTCCCGGTTTCCCGGCTCGGGGTAATACCGTCACACAGTATCAACTCATAACCATTGTGGAGTGCATTGAGACGAAGAAATGGACTCCAAAGTCTCCCGGACCAGATTCCGATCAACCGTTAACAGTGATAGGTTAATCGTCCGGTGGCTTAGTAAGCGATTTGGGTTCATTTTTCTACATATCCGAGACAATTTTAGGCAGTTCTACGGTGAAATGTTACGTGATTGTAAGATTTTTGTTAAATTCAGGACATTTGCTGTAAATCCGTGGAATAAAGTCTACTGCTGTTCTTAGTACTAGCTGAAGTTGAGTTTTGAACTTGATCCTTGTTTATTTTAAAGCGTTGTGCTGTTTGCTAAATGATATCATTTACTATGAAAAAGCGTCTGAAGAACCCTCTCTACACACATTTTAACACTAATTATACAAAGGATTACACTAGAACCTCTTTCATCAAGCTTTTCTAACTCCATGTAATAATGATCCTGTTATTCCTCAGTAAACATGGTCTTGTTCGTTGCATAAACCCAGAATAACCCCCCCCCCCACACACACACACACACACACACACACACACACACACACACACACACACACACTTTATAATCTCGACACATTATTAAGTGCCGGTATTGTAATCAATCTATCCACTTTTGATGAGAAAGAGTACATTTCAATTAAGCTCATCGAAGACGACTATCCTAAGGGATCCCCGTTTCGAAATAAGACGGCTTCTCCTAGGATACGTCAGTTTAGTTCCAACACATCCTTTCGATATTACGGGCAGATGCTGCATATAAAGACGCTTACCTATTTGGGGCAGAGATCTAAATTTCCTGCAAGAGATTCACTTAAGCCTTGCTAGCCTTCCCAGTAGCATGCTTGAAAGTTGTGGTTATAATAATTATCGGTCCGAAAGTCATCCCTTCAGTAAGGATATACTTTCCACTTGTTCAACCAGAATGGGTCGTAATTGATTTCAAACTCAATTTTAATACGCCAGGGTAAGATTCGGCTTCGAGGGTCGGGAATTTATTTGAAAAGGCAAAGTGCTAGAGAGAATCGTATGATAGTGGAACAAATTCAGGATTATGGCGCTTATCGGGCCCATTTGGTCGCCATCCCTACCATTTTCCGGGAGGTTATGATATTCAATTCGATTGAGCATCGCAAACAAAATTTCGATCTATTTTAGATTGCGTATCGCGAATTAGCATTGCAATTGAAATCTGCTGAAATGCTGGCTATTCGCATCGCTTACCATGTGTTTATCAAATTTTATCAGTTGAAAACCATGTGAGCCTTTAGATTTATGCATTGGAAAAGTGATAAGTTTCACTTAAGTGAACAATTGAGTTTTTGACCTAGTTTGGAATCGAATTTATCAATTTAAAATTTATCAACTTGGCGGATCTGGTGTAACGTATGCATTAAAAAAAATAGACAAATTTCCATCGACGATAAGAAAAAAGTTAACCAAGCTAATTGAATGAAGTAAATTCTATTGTAAAATTACATCACTTAAGTACTTAAAAAAATATTTTGACGGCCAGTAAGGTGGCCATACGGTACTTGTTCCAAACTTTAGCCATAGCCGACAAAACCAATCGTGTAAGGATGTTTTCAGTAGTTGTGTGGCCTACATGACCACCTGCTGCTCCACTTGGGTTTTAAATTGTTGGAATAGATCCTACGTTTAAGATTTATCAAGGTTTTATCAGTTGGAAGTGGTTGAGGGACATAGATAGGATTATTAGTGCTGGAATCGATTATGATATTTGACCGAATTTTGTGATTTTCCGAGCACATGTCTTACAGGAGCTTCGAGCCGGTTTGTTTAAGTGACTGGCCTCGATCGCGTCATCTGTATAACAATCTTCATCTTTTCTAAGTTTTTCTTAACTATTTGGCCGGTTGAAGTGACATTTTGATCCAAAAAACGGAATGATTAGACCATTTTTCGTTATGCCTGTCGTAACGGCCTCTGTTGTCATTTGGGGTCTCGCAGCACAGTCAGTGGCCGGACCAAGGCTTCCAAATGATTTTTCAACCTGTCTCCATAAGTGACAAAATAGTTAAAAATTCATATCAGCTTAATTCGGTGGACAAGAAATGTCTAACAAAATCAAACAAGTTCGTTCCGCTATAATGCTGAAAGTTTTTACACGTTATCAAACGAAGACGGTTTGCTGTTTTGGCCACCGCGGATTCAATTTTAATGATAAAGTTCTCAAACATGTTCTGAATTCAAAAGAAATGCTACTCTTCATGTTACATTCAACTGGAAGTTGCTAGCGTTTTCCGTTTTTGCAGGAAAAATCGTTAAAATTTGTCTATTTTTTTTAATGCATACGTTAATTTGGCATCGAAAACATTAGTCAAGCTTGATACTTATTCAAGAGATTCATCGGAGCTGAATATTTGAAGTAGTATAAATCTCTTGCTTTGAGGTTTATG
>KE524854.1:663771-684460 GCA_000441895.2 Anopheles sinensis | reverse complement strand
GGAAAGTGTTCCTCCACGGAAAGGTGATGGCCTCGGTTCGCTTGTGATATTGTTTGTTCAACTTTTTGGTGGTTATGATTTTTAATATGCTTTAATTAACTCGACTTTTAATGCATGCCGACCGACGCGAAACCATCGACTTTCCGTTCCATGGATTTTCCATTTTGCTTGTTGGGTTGTATTGTGTGGCTGGATAAATTATGGCTGCCTCACGTTCAGGTGACCGGAGGACCAACTTTTCCCTTCCTTTTATTTTCGGTAGAAAAGCAATTTATTTCAATCTCTATCCACACAACGGAGCTTCACACCTTCACTTCCCAGTGACAAACTTCAAATTTAATCGACTATGAAGCCTCCTCAATTTTCTCGTCATTATCATTTCAGATCCGTCGTTTTTCAGGGGTGTGCAGGGATGCATGATGCATATTCATAGCGTCAACATTGGATGGCTGGTCTAGAACTTTGAAAGACCTAGATATCGACCGCAGTCCCACGCGTTTGGCCGACTGTGTGTCGACGCAATATGTAATTTACATGACTCGTCAGTGACACGTTTTTGCTCCCTAAAAGCTGCAGCGCAAAACATCTCCACATATTTGAATCGAAAAAGTGTTTCGATGTAGTGCTTCGTTACAAATTGAATGTCACAAAGCTTGAGGTCACACTATCCCACTCGTTCGAGCGAACATCTGCAACCATCCTCCATCGACTGTGTATTAATTAATGACTTCAAAGCAAGACCAAAGACTCTCTTATGCCTTACACCTTCTATCGGCAGACTTGAAGAGAGGGAAAACGTTGTCTCCCCTAGCCAGCGCCCTTTTGTGTTCCAGCAATCACAAGACCTCCAGTACGACTCACCTCCCGACACTGCTTGTGGATTAGAGCTGGTGAAGTTAATTGAAATCAATTGAATTTTAAATTACGCCTCCAACAACGAGCCGCACGTCGTTGCATGATCGTTATTTGCGCGACATTTGTGAAGAGGCGTCAATTATGATTGTGTGAATATGCGCCCTTCAGGCCCTGGAACAACTGGTACAATGTTGAGGTTATGCGATGGCGTTTCTCGGAACCGTGGCACGTTTCGTGTTGCGATAAGCAAGCGTGTGAGAACCGCAAGCTCGGTTGGATTAAGGTTAACAACTGTTTATCGTAACGACAGCCTCTAACTCATTTGAAGGCCTGTAGGGATGACGTATTCGTTTGAAGGGGGTTTTGATTGCATGTGCAACAAGCAACAACAAAATTGGATGCAAATTACGATGAAATACAAAGCTCTTTAACGGTGAGGTAACGGTGTAGTTTCTGAAATGAATTTTCCCTTCGAACCAACCGCAGACAAAGTAGTGTAAAAAAACTTTCCACATCGTTTATGGTTTAAGGGTTGTCCCAACTCAAAAGCGTTCAGCCAGAGAGCCATTTAAAATTTCTGTGGATTCAAAAGCAGTAGTTTTAGCGAAAGCCAGCGCTTTAATGTTTTCCTGGATTAAACGCGTGATTATCAGGGTGTGTCTTGAAGACCACGCGCCCTTACCGTAAACTAATAATATAAACTCAACACAAATGCGCATTATGGGCTCATTTCGGCACACGTTCCTTTGTGACAGAGAATGGAGCCCCGTTGTCATTACGTTCACGTCCAGAAGATAGAAGCACCGGCCAGAAGGTCCAAGCGATGACGGCGAGCACAATGTCGAGCTCTTTGGCTCCATGGTGTACAGCTGGTTTCGTATCACCATGATTGGTGGACGCCATTCTAGCAGCGTCGTTACAAACGGTCGGAAAACGCATCCGAGCTGCATCTCTGCGTGAGTCTGAACGTGGATATCCCGAGGTTCCTATGAGTGATGGATCAAAAACCTCTTTTCACTCACGGAACTGACCGGACGAAATGAACGCAGTCACATGGGCATTTTGCCAACATATCAACACCCGACTCCGAAAGGACAGAGGACAACAGAACGGTTATTCAGAGAAACGGTGGCCAGCAGATGGATGTTCAAAATATTCGTTCCATTTGCGATGACCCATTCCGGGATGTTTCCCAATGTGTGACGCCGTTTTCTATCTTTTTTGTTTGTTTGTCCTTTCTATTCCATCCAGTTTGACGCGCTGGCCTTTTATGGTGGTCAGGATGTCCATCCATCCTGGGCCAGGCTTTTACATGATCGCGAACGTCACTTAGATGGCACCGAAGGCAAGCACTCTGGAGTAGGAAAGAAGCTATTCATTCATCGGTGACTTGTGAATATATCGCTTTTTAAGCTGATATTTCTTAAATATTCTTGTTATTGTCAGTGGTTTGAATAAAAATTCATTTCAATACAAAGCCCAATATTAATTTAAAATACTTGTCGAAATTCTGTTCTAAAGTTCTCAAGAGTCTATTTCGCATGTAAAATTCACTGTCCAATACCTTTAGTATTTTTAAAAGTTGGTGGACATTTTGTGGCTAAACACTCAGAAAAGATAAAAATAGGGCATAAAAGGTGCATTTAAATTTATTGTAAGTCAGACATGGTTGTATACTTCACCGATTAGAGATTGAGCTTCGACGGATAAATTTAAATCATATGATTCCAAATTCGACGGATAAATTTAAATCATATGCGTTTTATTTCTCCACATCAACGGTCTTATCTCTTTCCAGTTTGCTTTCTTTAACAGCATATCAGTTTGCTGTAAGATAATCTGCTTTAATCGGGATTAAATAGGGGCAATCTTAAATATCGTGTTTTGAAAGTGAAGTGAGATAAAATTCAAGCAAAGTAAAGCATGATGTGGTTTTATGGACTAAAATTGCAACGACCTGAATTTGTAGGATTTATAACGAATTGAAAGATGTAGTTCCTGCCTTTTGCCAAAATATTATATTTATGTAGGTATCGCATATTCATGAAATAAACTTTAATTCCATTGACGACAAAAAGGCAGTATACTGATGCGGTTTGGAAAAAATGCCACCCAAGTGAATGTTCACTCTAAGAAAAAGTTGTGAAACCTGTTTTTGTCCTGTTTCTTCATCCTTTAATAGATTGGACCAGATTGGAACAAAAATGCATGTGATGTTGGTGAGGAAAAACTCAAACACATGAAAAAAACAACACACATATTGGAAAGATCTTCTCCAGACAGAGTTTGCATACTTTCAAGCCCACTTTCTTTGGTGCAACATTACCAGTGAAACATGGCTCAGACGAATGGAAGCTGCAAAGTTATGAATTCAATCAATTTTATTCGAAGACATGACTTCGGCGCCAGTCTCCGCTTCACCGTTTCGCATCAAACCATTTGTGGCCGCGTTTGAAATGTTTTTTCCTTATTTTGCATCTTCCTTCTCTTCTACCGAACCCAATCCCAACCACGTGGTATATGAATTAGATACAGGATAGCGATGGAAAATCTTCTCGTGAACTCAAACCCCTTTATCAACCTTCATTCGCGATTTCTTCCCACACAAACTGGTTGCTTCTTGGTATTCTTCACCACCACTGTTCGCCTTGAGCCGCCTCTAGATTCCAGCGTTATGGTTAGGTCTCGGTCATAAACAAGCGGTAAGGAGCATCTTCGCTCCTACCAACGAGTTTGTAGTTCGATAAATATCGGCCAAAGGAAAGAGAAAGAATTTGAAATGCACAACGTTCCCTCAAAACGAAAACTCCCAACGTATGACCTCGACGCTCCCGATTCATCATCTTTCCAATTTTTCTCTGCCGAAACTTGGGCAGAAGCTAATAAATCATCAACATTTTTATTGAAAATCTCTACCATCCATGGCATAAAGGTATTTTTTATTTACACTGGGTGTTGCTAAAAGGTTTAGAATCCATATTTTCCATCCTGCAGTGCTACTAGTGCACTTGCATTTACCAAAATAGGAATGCGATCAATAGTAACAAATACGTATGAATTCACGCCGTCGAGGTCATGGGCCGAGTTTCTAACCGGCGCTGTCGTGGATCCCCATTTTAATGTGGTTTTTCTCTAAGATAATCTATAAAGTAATCGGTTTACCCAACTAAGTGTTTTTTATGGTTATTTCAGTAAAAAATACATAGAACAAGCTTCAACCGCTAATTCTTGACGAAGGTGAAAAATCACGATTCACACGCCCGTCAAATCAAATGCCATGAATCACAACACGTCACAAATAAACCACACGACAAAATTGCCATCCATAGCTTATGGGGAATGTTTTTCCTGCTCCGCTTTTCTATCCTCCCGAGGGAGTTCGATAGCGTGATGCTTGTTTGTTTATTTAGCAATGTGTCCAGATTTTTTTTATTTAAGTGGAAAACACATCGAGTGGCTCAGATTATCCATGATGAAAAGAGGGAAACAAAATTTAACTTTGTCATACGAATTTGATGTTTTATCGTATTCTGTTCGCTTCCATAATTGAAACTTCAAAACATTTTCATTACTATGAGTATTCGATGCAATGTCAAAAAGGTTGTGACGACTCAAAAAATGAAGACTGCAGATATAATTGATACCCCGTTTGAGTAACAACATTGCTATCATTAGAGCGAGCTGGATTAACAAAGTCGTTCTCTCTAGTCTCTGAAATTTAACTTATGAAACACTCTGTATGCCATTTAACAGCCTTCAAAACAATGGATTGATGGAAATCGAACGAACAGGAATTTAATGACGCTTTGACATCAGCGCACTGGCAGGATTGTCCTGTTTGATTTCTGATAGCCACCAGTGAACATCAATCGACCGGATCTTAGCCAAACGTACTCACATCCACGAATGCTTGAAGGCAACACGCCTTTGCGGGAAAAAGGGCTGCGAACATCAAAAATAAAAACTTCCGGCGAACATGTGTGTAACCTCAAAGGAACATAAATTTAAAATAAATTTGTTGGTAGTCGAACATCTGCACTCAAGCAGGATTTTGGTTGTTGGAGGAAATGTGAAAACGAAAGAGAAAAACCAACTTTCACCACCAAAATAAGTCACCATTGTTGATTGGATCTGTTTAGGTTCAGCCTAGGTTGACTAAGGACGTGTGGATATCATAGGAAGTGGGAAAAGGTAGAGGGATGTCACTTCCCGGGTCTTTCGGTGAATGGGGTCTGTGGCAAGCGCGACAGTCGATGGAAAGATAAATTTATGGCCGTCGGCTATTTTAGTTTCTATCTAAAGTTGTTTCAATCTCTGACTCCGGTTTCGGGTGCTGTCAATGGCGTGTGCATGTAACTAGATGTGCATGGTCATGGGATGTTCTGGTTGGCGGCTCTCTCACTACCAGCCATTAGGAAGGGCACGTCGGGCTAACAGCACATCAGATAAGAATGTACTCTAAATCGAATCGTCGAGCTAACGGTTGGTCAGAACATCAGGGATCTGCTGGACAGTTATAGGGAACAGCTGTTGGCGGGAATGGTGATTTAAAAAGTGACGATGGAACATTGTGGATTGCGCAGACATTATTTTGTCCCCACGGGGGAAGCTCACCGGATTTACGAGGACGAAACACACGGACGGTTTTCAAAAAGCAGTGAAAAGTAATCAAAAAAATTGTAATGAAGAGATTGCTATGACACCAACACGAAGTTAAAACAGTAGTTTTGAATTGGCAATAGCTGGGAAAGATGTTTTCCATTGAAACACATACATCACTAACCGAAGGGAACCAATGTGGAACATGGTGGATTGCTTTAATGGCCATATAGCGGATCGGGCCTTTACCGCATGGGTAGATCGGGACGCATTTGTGCATGATTTTAATGAAATTTATGGTTCTTCTCACAACATAAAATCGAAACGGATTAGGGATGATATTTGTGGCAATTTGGAAACTGTACATTTGTTTTTATAACCCCTCAGCATTGATAATATTGCTGTACATTTTTTTAACGTTCGTAGATTCAAACGATCTGGAATTATTTTCTGTTTGCTAGTTTTGATGGATAAACTGCTTTTGGTTTAGTTTCTTTTCTGTTTTTGAAGTACGTAAAAATCTCAAAGATAGGTATTCATATTTGCTTTTTTCTATACCTTCTTCTTCTTCTTATGTGGCTCAACATCCCCAAGTGGGACTAGGCCTCTCACCGTAGAGAGTTACTGTGACCGAAAGACGGTAAATTATAGATCGGTGGTCACCCGTTCGTAATACCGGGGGGTGCCAGATTCGGGATTCGAACCCACTCCTATGGCGTGGTGTTTTCTAGCGCTACCACTGCGCCATGGGCACCACCTTTTTCTATACCACGTCAGACTTTTCCTTCTGATCACATGTTTGAATAGGATTTTCAGTTCAGAATTTGTAAGGCTTCGACGTATTTTTCATACGCCGACCCAAGGAATCAAAAAAATCAAATCAACCGAAGCTTATACAGCAAAGGGAATAACAAATAAAAACAATTGGCTTTGCCGTCACTCGAAGCGGTACGTTCTGTTCAAACAAACGAGTTTGGAAAATTTACATTTGCCATTTGCGCATCATTACGCTGCATTGGCGCCCGTTAGCTATCGACAAAGAAAAACTATGTAGAAAAACAAAGTTAATACGGGTGGGTGTAATATTCGATGTCATCGATGTTCGAAACCAGATAGCTAGCCTAGATATGTCAAAGTGAGCCCGACGGGTTCCTTTCGTTACAGTTAGCTTCGGATTTCATACACTTGTAAAAAAATCCTTCTTCAACCGGTGAGAAAATTTGAGAAAAAAGATTTACTATGTTTCCTTTTACGAGCTCAAAACATCGGCAGTGAAATCCTATCAAACAATTAACTTCACTGTACTTTAAGGATAGAAAAGTCTTGAAAGGCTTGGAATGAATCGAAAGTACTCTCTATTTATCTTTAACGTTAATCAGACTTTTACAAATGTAAAACTTATACCAAATCACCTCTCAAAACAGCAGAATAAATGATATCTCAAATTTGGTGGGGGTGACTTTACACCAAACAACGCGGTATTATAAATTATAGTGGATTTAGCTCTGAAATCACGGATAATACAGATAGGTAAGTATGAGAAAAAAGGAGAAAATGATTGTTTTATAAATTGACAAAACAATTTAAAACAAACGAGACGGAACAAGTACCCGGATAGATAGTGGTCATGAGGATGAGAAAACAGAATGCTTACCGTTGTGGACGAGCTGTCTCGGACTTTCAGGTGTTTTTCCCGAACATGCGTTCTACGGAAGGAGAAAAGGTTGGAATCACTTATAGCAAAATGTATCAGAGATAAGACATAGATGAAGTCGAATGCGATGTGATCGCGTATCATTCAATCGCTTGCCCATTTATGTCCCAGCATTTTGGCAAAAGAATATACCCAGTCCTTCGAACGAACGTCGCCTGAAGGTAATGGCATCTCTTTTTCAGTTTTCTTCCAATAAATACCTCCTTCGGCGCCTTTCGATTAGAAAACAATTTGTGGTAGAATGTGATACTTTTTCTTGCTTCGTTTGGTTTTTTTATGTGTCTGATTGTTTTCATTTTTCCTTACACCACTTTAGCTACTCCTCCCCTTTTTTCTGGGTTCTTTTTCCAAATCACAGCACATTTTGTCGTTCCTACCCACCAAACACGCATACACAAAAAGAATTTCGCCCACCGTATCATAAACTTTTATCGAACAGATAACAATCGCATTGAATAGCGCTTCTTCGTGGTCGTTTGGCTCTTGAATTGGCAGACTTCCTTGAAGGAATCGATTGGTAGGCTCTCAAATTGCGATCAATTTTATTTTTATTTTATTTCATTTATATGGTAATGAAATTAGTAGAATTTTCTTTATTTTCGGACGGTCACCCGTCATTATTTTGTATTCTTGCATGTAAGTTTCACTAAGCATATTGATTCGAGTTTTACGTTTTATTGATTTTCTTTTTATGAATGTAATCAACAAAAATAACCAAATCAAGCTTACAAACGTTTACACCTAAATCTTTGTTCGATAACCTGTTCAGATCATTCTTAAGTGGTTGTAAAGGATACAGATGACGTGTAAATGAACTTATTTCTTTTAATCATACATGTTTACCTCGCATAACACTGGTGAAATCAGAAATACTGTATTTTGTCGGTTTATATTACCCCTTTTTTGTTTATTGAAGCTTCACACTCACCGGAATACAATTATTAAATGTCACCAAAACAGATTGTGATTGATTTGTACCCTTTATTACAACTTGATTATCTTGATAAATTTGCAGGTTGGTTATTTTTTTCTAACGGCAAAACATCTGTTATTTCCAAACAATTATTTTTTTTAAACTTCTAAATAAATTTACCAAAAAAGAATAAATTAAATTTCATTATTCAATGCCATTACTTTGTTGCCAACCAGGGAAAGATGATGTTCAGTGATTGCTGGATGCCAGTTGGCAACTCTGTGTTGATACCCGGTGTTTGGTTCTATCCTGCAGACAACATATAACGAGACAGCTTACTTCCGGCGAATGATTTAACGCTTCCTTTATTGCACGAAGACCCTTCATAGTTCCTTCGAACCATGATTCTTCTCTTCTGTGTTCGACTGAGCGTAAATCCATCCCAAGCTAATTGTGTCTTGGCTTCAGGCAAGTGAATCTTGGCAAAGTAGAGCTTCAGGCAAGTGAATCTTTGCAAAGTATGAAAGCGATGGAATTTGCAGGGTTGCGCATTATTTTGTAATGTGAAATGTAATAATTGTGTAAGTTCAACTTAGAGGCTAGACAGAAAATTGAATGATCACGAGCTAGGATGAATTTGTTCAAAGTTGTGTTCTTTGAAACTTAATTATGAATTAAAACATTCTGTTTTATACAAGGAATCAATCACTACCACGAGGAGAATTTATTTTCATCCCCTCAAAATCGCCAGTAAAACTCTAATTATTTTCTTCGTTCACAAGAAGTTCCCTCGACAAACCATGCTAACAGTGAGTTTATCTGAACAAACGACGTACCGAGAACGATAGCTATGGCGTAGTATTTCCTTTTGGTGGTTCAGAAATAGCGAGAAATAACAAACCGCAGAGAAAAATAACATCCATTTTACTCCTCTGCAATATGGGAAAATGAATTTGTAACGGTTCTTCCAAAATATTGAAACATAGGTCACAGGATTTGATACGAGTACGCCAGCCAAAATCCCAAACCAATTATTACGCCTGTGGTGTATTGAAATTAAATCATCGCCTGTGGGAAGTCACATCCAATCATCGCCAAACTGAGTTAATATGTTTATGGTGTTAGCAGAAAAAGGGAAACTCCAAAGAAGTGCTTCAACGCAAAAAGTAAGGAGAATGAAACATTGGAATCCAATGTATCGTTTATACGTCTACGTTTTCTGCCTTTTTGTTAAGGTTGTTTATTTTGGATATTTAATATTAGATAATTGAAACATTCAATATGTTTTTGATTTCATTTAATTTCGAAGTGGGAATTGATAAAAAAGTGTGAAGATTTTTTGTTAACGGGAGTTATGTTCTCCCTTTTCTGCCTTTAAAGATGGGCAAAGTTCATTCACCGGGAAGAATATCCAGCAACGGACCAGCAGACCGGACCAAATAGACGTTCGCTTTGATATTCCCACTCCCCGTACCGCTGGCAAGTCGCTTGATTACACTCTTGGCACCTTGGTGTTGCTAAAATTAAGACAAATCAACCGGTTAAATGAAGGAAGTCGTCTTCTCGTAGGCCAAACTCCCAATGGACCTTCAGAGACCTACCTGACGGCACGAGTTTACAAATGGATACGAATGACTTACAGTGAAAACGGAGGCAAACGACTGATTCGTGAAGTCTCAGGCACGTATTTGAGAGTTCCGGTTGATAAATGGCCCTAAGCCTCACAGGTCGTCACGCGGCGTCGAGTGAAGAGGGACACGCAAAAGTCACACTTCACTACCGGAGAAAAGCTCCTTCCAAAAACGGAACGACTGCGTAGAAGTTTATGACCCCCGTTGACTAACTTTTCCACCCGAAGCGAGGTGGGCAAAAGTCCTGCGAGGTTTCCTTTTTGTGTTTACCGTGCATGTCAAAGGGCAAGGGTGCAGAAAGGTGGAAAGGGGACGAAAGGTGGGTCACCACAAACGCGTCCAGATTTAGGGGGAACTTTCGATTTTCGTTCGTGACAAACCGTCACCGCCAAGGTGGATTTAAATTGTGACCTTGAAACGGTCAAAGCAGGTACGAAACGTCATATGGTTCCTATTTGTGGTTTGGACCGTCAACCCTTCGTTTGGAAAGATTGCTTTGATCTAGGTTAGTTTAGTGACCGACTTAGCGGTTGGTCTCACATGAGCGAATTTAATAACATTAGGAAGGCAGCTAATGTATCTTAAAAAACCTTTTGCCATATTATTGGAATTGAAGTTTCACAGCCTGTCCATTCAAGAACAATGCCATATCATTGACAAATGTAGTGTGCAAACTTAATCCCGCGATATTATGAAATGAAGAGGATGTAGTCAGCCTCCGAATGTTTTTTCAGAAAAGATAATAAAAAAATCTTAAAGTGAAAAACCGTTGCCGCATTCTCAAAATTTTTTATTGAATCTGTTTCATATTTTTCATATGCTTTGCATGTCAAAACCTCCTCATTGATGGCAGAGTCACAAAAACCGAGACCCGGAATTCACTAGTTTACAATTCTTTAATAGATTCAATGTGAAACCTGGGAAAAATTCGCGCAGAAAGAAAATTTAGGGCATGATGCGGAAATGGAAGAGTCGAGTTTAAAATAATAAATCTTTCCATAAGGATTCGCCCTCCTGGTGCATTTCTTGGCATCGCATTAGTTCCATTAACCGGAAGGAGTTAATTAGCGCTCTGACTTATAAGAACCACACTTGGCCAAGTACAACACCACAATTGTTCTGTATTTCACTCTCTTCATAACCGTTTTAGTATTCAGCTCGCTCGAGGTCGTGTGAGTTATGGGGGTTTTATTCAAACCAAAAGTACATACCAAGAATTTGCAAAACGACTTTCAACCATAAATCGGAAAGGTAGGGGAAGTATCTGTATGTCTGTGTGTTTAGAATTCATGCGTCCGTTTGGAGGTAAATTTTCTCAGAAAAACCGAGCGTAGACTAAATATAGGCGATAGTAGCATTGTTGCTAGCTAAGCAGTCGTTTAGAGTTAGGTAGCGATTCCTTATAGGAAGATGACACCATCATGATGATGATACTGGGCGTGTACAAACACTAGACTGGGCAGTAAAAATCCTCTTTGCAGAAATGAGACGCCTTGTTTTACTGTTTCAAGAAACGTGTTGCGTGCTTGCAATACCGAAAATCACAAATCGTTCCTTTCTGCTACGGAAGCTCCTAGATTCCGATATGAACATCATTCAGGCCTAGCTTCTAAAAACGAGAGAAACAAAGAATAGTGTCCTATGTTTGCCTTCACAGAGAGACAATCAAAGACCGAGGGGAGGAACCGAAAGGAGAGAGTCTATTTCTGGAGGTGTGAAAATGCATCTATCATTACGTAAGGCATGTAAACGGTAAAACATCCAGTACAGTACGGCGAAGCGGAACACTAAATCCACGGCACACGAAATAAGTCACCAGGCGTCTCCATGAGAAATCTGGGAGCTCCCTTCGACCGGTCAAAGAGGGTGAATAAGTGGTTGGAGCTCGTCATCACCTGCTTTCCCTTGCCATAGACATTTACTTCGAGCTCCACCCCGATGGCGCCTAGAGACTCTGAATATAGAGTTGGCAGTTTTGAACTGCCGATACTTTGAAGGTCCGTTTGTTAGTGGATCCTTACGAATGTCAGTGTGAGTTCCAAGGACATTTCCGTTTTCTTTTTCGGGCGGCCGTTTGCCACGTGATTTGAATGTAATGGTAAGCGTGAACGACAAGTATCAGGGATTTTACACCGACACAACGATTGGAAAGCTAATGACAATCCGTTCGACCGAAACCACTATCAATCACGGTTTTCCTCCCAAAATGTCGTGTTCCGTTTGGACAAACAGTCGTCTTGTCATATTGTAGTCATTTCCGGTTGTTCGTGGCGTGCTTATCGTAATTTTTCGTTTTCAGAGCTGAATCCTTCTCGAATGATGGCTTTAGAACAGTTTCTTGAAATTTTTTTTTGTTTGATTGTATTGAACTGTTATTGGAGTAGAAATGATAACAAGAAACAGTGGAATTTCCTAGTGAGCAAATACATAATCGTTTGATAGCAAAAAAGATGGAGGATTTCGTTCCATAATTCTTTTACTTCTTGCCTTGAAACAAGGTTTTCGGCTGCTTAGGATGGACGTGATTTATGATTTATGAGCTAGACGACTTAAATGTTGACAGCGCAAAAAACAAAACGCAAAAATGTTGTGCTTTACGCTTCGAAGGGGATAAATCTATCATGGAAACCACGGTTGGATGAGGGCTACGATACGATGATGTGTTGGGGAATTTTTAATATTTACTCTGATTACTTTCCCCCTTTGGCTCGTCCCGGTGGAATGCGTAATCAAGTCAAAGTGACCAGTAACAATTTCCTGAATAATAAAGTAAATGGAGGCAACAACATAAAATGCATTACGTTCCGCTTCAGAGATGAGGAATGCGTCAGTAGCCTGCAGCCTCATCCATTAGGCAAAGCGTTGTCCCTGCTGGCGCTTGGTGGACATCAATCTTGTTTTCCCATAGCTCGAGATGCAGCGATTTCAAACTTCCTTCTAGAAAAGATTCATTGCTAAATCGGTCCTGGTTTGTCTAAAGATCCTGTAAAAAAATTAAATAATAGTTAAATCAACTAGATGACAGTTTATTACTTGAATTTATTGAATTTATCCAAACCGCAATCCCTTCTGGACAATCTATTTTATTGCATCAGAGCTAACTCAATCGCCCGGATACATACGGGTAAGATTGAAACTAAAAGCCGAAGTTGACCACATTAAATTGAGCACCGAACTATAATTCCTTCCTCGGAACTATCGCAGCGTATGATTGCGTGCCATTAATTATAGCTTCCCAAAATCACTCACCGGCCATTTGGTACCTTTCGTCGTCATCGTCAATCATTAATTTCTTTCTTGCTTCCAAGAACGTTTTCCATCGGATGTTGACTACGACTTTCGTAGAACTACGAAGAAAGGTAAAGGATCGTTGATGAAAACGATGATTTAATTGGTTCACTGGTTTCGAGTGGCCGACCTGAATGAATGATAATTAATAGAACCGACTGGTCAAGTGAGCGGGGAAGTTTCCAACATTGTAAAATTAACGAGGGACTTTGTGGAAGAAAAGCGGCCATGCTTGACCTAATTGAAAGAAAAGAGAAAATAAATGCGAAAATAAATGCCCCACTGTGTGATTGATTCACAAGTTATTTTTAGCGAGTCTCGTTTATTACAATTATTTTGTGGTGGCAAATAGTTTTGGATTTCATTCACTGAAATGATACGACCGGTAGGAAATATTAAATCTTTCTTAAATTTTATCGATTTCTGAACCATACTTGGCGCAACGGTGGGATGAGCATCGTTTAGTACAAGAGATAAAAATCAAAATGGAAAATCCTGAAGCGAAGGAAGAAAACTGTTAAATGTATTTTCACATCAATAACATTTTATGATCAATTTGAAAGATTGGCCGCGAGAGAAACTAAATGAAAAAGTGCGGCAAAACCAAATCGCAGAAGGGAGTGCACGTTTACATGCATCCCTGTTTGTATTTTATCCGTTTTAATTTTTTTACGCCACTGCCGGTGTCTTCCAGTGGATATAGTTTGCTTAAATGGTAGTTAAGGCGTCGTTGGGCTTGAAGGTCGCATTAGTATATACACAATGACACAATCTGTATAGAACGTTGACACAATCGTATAGAACGATGACACAATCTCACGATTGGTTTGGACAAAGAGGAGACACCGTCTAATAAGATTACGCTCAGGGTATTCCTTTTCGCTTCGTTCCATGTTGTTTAGGATGTGAGAAAATGCGCCACTTTTGAATTGCCCAAGGGGAGTATCAGTTGTTGCATTAACACTGGAAATGTAGCCAATGGTATTATCCGACGATTAGGTATTATTTTCATCCCCATTTAGTTAGTTCACTAGCATTTTACTCCACTATCAATGACTAGAATGAAATGGAAAATGGTGTTTTGCTCGGAACGGGTTCCAACTCCCATTTTGTAAGTCTTATAAAGCCAAAATCCATAGTGAAAATGCATGTAACGCATACGTGAATGGATATTACACTCTGGTTCTGACCTCGCCAAAACCTCGTCGCTTTTCTGTTGCATCTTTCCAATAACAGTTCCCTGAAAGTGTAACTGGGAAGGTTTTATGCATTTCAATGCGATTTTCCCACGCTAAACACATTGCCCCCAGAGGGAATGTGACTCCAGTTTAGTTTCATTAAAATGTAGCTTTAGCCGTTCTAGCAGTGCAATGTTGTTTGCTTGCTCTTTTCCGACATGTATGTGAACGAGTTTTTCTTACGTTTTGCAACATTAGGTGGTCGGGTTTTCTTTTTGTTCATCTTCTCTTTTGTTCAGTTTCACGGCAGAACTTGAACTCGTGCACTCATACTGCGTTTCTTATGTGCATTATCAACTTACTCCCACTATTCTATCGCCTATAAAATTCGGGACGAAAATGAGCACTGAAACAGGAATGGTTGGTCCTTTAAAAGTTAATCGAACGACAGGCACTCGGCAAAAGTTTGTTTCGCCTAAAACGGCCAATTAATGTCAAATTAAAATTTAACCCCGTAATAATAAGACTCGTGATTTGGAACCCAGTTCATTCTGTAGCATGTTTAATCCATGGATTTGCTAGGAGTTAGTTCAAATGGCTTAAGTTAAAATGACAGAAACTTCAGTTGCGTTTACGATTGCAGAAGGATGAATGTCTATTCCCTTTGCCGACAAACTTTTGTCAAATGAATGATTGTTTAGATGGCGTTTAGAGAAGTTATGATGCTTGCACAATAAAACAAAAGTAGCATGATTTTATTGCAAGTCCTCCAGTATACAAACTCGAGTGTTAGGAATCCAAACAACTTTCAAAGTTATCTGTCATAGCTAAAAGTAAAATATTTCTACATTTTCCATCAGCAAATACACAATGTTGCATCGAGGAAGATCTTCAAGCTGAGGGGGAGTACTTTAAACCTCCATTTACACTTTGCTTTTACACTCAATCTATCCTTTGTGGACAAAACAATAACGTACGTTTGAGGTGAAAGAGAACATTACAAAGAACGATACAAAGTTATTGATGGGGTTTTCTTGTTTCAGATTCCAATTCCGTTTTTTCAAGTGTGGCATATTTTTTCATAAGCATTTTCAGAGTGCTTTTCTGAAGTGAATTCGATTCGCATTGAATCTGATGTGCCGTGTGTAAATAAAAAAAAAATTTAGACCTCTTTTGAGGCTGCAATGATTGTGCATTCAACAAGAACTGCATTCCACAACATTCTGTACACTTCTTTATTCACCTACATAATCAAACGCACATTGGCTAACCGCATGTTTTATAGCTCACAAACGATTGCCAGTGGTTCATGCACTTCCGCGAAAAGGCTGCGGAACGAACGTTGTGTTCACTAAATAACAGTTTCCACTCACGTGTGGCCATAAACTAGGCCACAAAAACGTGCTCCCGTGTGCCTTCGATCCTTGCCATGTGTTTTAGTTAACTTTCAGGACAACGTTCGGGTTGAGGCTGGAAAAAGAAAACCAGACGTCGGCTTTTCTCTATGGCTCCTTTTATCCCTCAGACCATTTCGCACAAATCGGAGCACCGGAGCACGTCGATGAGTAAATACCAACGAAACCCAAATAGACAAAGGAATTCGCTCATGAACGTATTCGTCGGTTCACTCCCTTCTGTTTCGCCTGTTTTACTCCTTTCATGCCTATACGGTTTGTGTATGTATCGGATCCTGATTCGTTGCTCTCTTTGGAACCTTTTGCTTCTGCTCATCCGCTTTATACCTCAACCACCTTTTCATCAAGACAATTTGCTCTTTTTCCTTTTGGAGTGATCCTGTTCCGAGCCCTTCTTGTGGTTTCGTGTCCAAGGTCGATTGATCATACGACTGCGTGTATGCATTTTCCGCTTCCGGTGGAAAGTGTGTGAAACCGAAAAATAATTTTCCAAGACCCAGCCACAGCTTGCCGACACCGACTGGTTTCAAACAATAACAGGAGAGTGAAGGTGATGGGTCTGTATGACACGTCATCAGGAACGATGCACCTACGTACGCAAGGAAAAACGTGGTGAGTTTCATTTATCATCTGGTTCTGGTTTGTGGGAAAGCATACCCGAAACTTTTAGCTGCACAAACCTTCCATGTTTATTTCATATGGAAAGGTGCATCTGGGTGCTGTTGGATTTGTACAAACTCGGTCAGGCAACAATGCTAGTGATGCTTCCGGTGCGAAATGCAAACATGCAACCGAACGGATTATCCTTGGTGATTTTCAAAGTAGCAGACGGTAGGGAACACGCTTAAACTAGATTCGCATACAGTGGCCAACTGTTTTTCACGGCAAAAAGTTAAATCATAAGAGAAAATCCACCACAAACGAAAGTATATCTCATCTTAATATTTGCTTTTTTGGACGTTGACCTTGTTTTAAGTATGATGAACATTTTTTGTCGTTTTCTCCTTTATTTGCTCTGCTCTCTATAATAAACGTTTATTGAATATTATTCGTCTTCGCAGGAATTTATTGCTTCGACTGGATTACATAGCAACGTAATGAATTTCACTGTTGAAAAGATTCATCAAAATTCAAATTGTAATAATCCTAATTTTTTTCAAACAATGCTTCAATCAAACAAAAATTTACTCATCACTCTTTTAACTGCGATATTTTATTTTCATTCTTTAATCAAGAATCATCTTTCGGTACCCAACGCATGCCTTCTTCTACCTCAACGAATTCATATCGATGATTAAAATTAACTTCTGTTTGAAAGCGAGTTCTTGAATTAACAATACTTGTTTTTTTTTCTTTTCACAAGACAACAAACAGAAGTTGGAAGGTGAAAACAGAATACTTATTTATCATAAACTGTAGTACCGTATGACGGAAAAACATGCAAGGGACGACCAAGTGCTCACTTTAAAACTTCATGAAGGTACTAAAAGGCTCTAGATGAGCTTACGATTTCTATCCATTCGTGCTTCATTTCTACTCTCGGATTTCTTTTTCCTATGTCCAGGATATCCTGAAATGTTAGAGCAATAGAACTGACTACACTAGTGGAAGGTAAAAGCCGAATTGTGTGTGAGTTCCGAGTTTGCAGCATCAAGTTTTTTTTTCAACCGTCTATGAAAACAACCAGACTCAGGACGAAACAGAATTTTCCCAGACAAGCGGTTAGTATGTCCGACGGAGTAGGGTAAGGAAATGGCATAGGCCTTATCACGTCCTCCGGTCGTGGTAGAACATGAAACAGACACATGCTTTGTCACCTCGAGCAGAACTCTCCTCAGGACTCTGGCGTTTGGAGTGTGGTTTCCTTGCAGCATTGGCTCGAGGGTAAGGAGGTCGAGGTTGGGTCTCGTGGTTTGAAGAGAAGTGCGCTTTAATGCGATAATCCTCTTACAAAGGTATGATCGCCATTACTCGTGCGTACGACGAAAGGAAAATAATTCACAAATGCTGCTTCAAGAAGTGAAAAACCCCCAAAATTTTTTGACAGTTTTCAGGATTCTGGTCATCCTGTATCCCATACATCCCGAAAATAAATGAACAGACGGTCCCAAACAGACACAGACCCTCGTATGGCTAAAATTTCTGCAGAAGTTTTCACAATTTCAGGCCAAGCTGGAGCAGTTTAAAAGGATTTTCCTCTTGACTGGGCCACCAGTGCCTTTTCCTCGTTCGGCAAGGCTCGTGTGGATAGGATTAGGTCAGTATGTTTTCATAGAGACGTTGCGCACATTCAGCGACTATAACACAGCACAGGATGGTTCCTACGTGGCTCACTCCCTATGGGGAAAATGCTGATCGCTGTGTTTCCGAAGAGAAGAAAGGGAAAATTGTGGAAAAACCTGAAGAAAAAATTGTGGTCGAACCTGCAGTCGTCAGCAGGAAGTAAAAATGAAACAAGAAATTAAGTGCAATCTTATTTTCTCACCCAGTCTCACCATTTCATTAACGACCTTAATTAGTGCATCATGGCCAGTACTCAGTACATATTCGTAGCATAAAATGTAAATTGAACTAATTTTACACAATTATTTACCTTTATCAGACCGAAATGGCTGCTCAATCTAGTTCCGCAATGGAATGATGGATAGGATAATGATGAGTGATAAATTAAAGGCCTTGGAAAAAAAACCGCAGTTAATACAGACACAGTTTCATGCCCAATTTTCACTTATGGACCGATCGTTTTCCTTTTTTCGTCCCACGTCATGTCTGTTTATGTAAATTATTATGCTTTTCTTTTTTTATTTGTTCGCTCATGCAAACATTAGAATGTAATACGTGAAAATAAAAGAAGGAGATTTGATAAGAATGTGACATGGAAATAAAATCAATCATGAGTTCGGTTCGTTGTGCTCTACGGACATGAGTCATGGACCTTACTGGAAGGAGATCTACGCGCACTTGGTGTTTTTGAACGTAAGGTGCTACGTTCGATCTTCGGAGGAGTACGGGATGCGGATGGCGCCTGGAGAAGGCGATGGAACGACGAGCTGTACGAGCTGCTAGGTGATCCTCCGATTGGAATCCTGGTGAAAATCGGGAGACTTAGATGGCTGGGGCATTTAGCGAGGAGGCCGGTTAGCTACCCAGCCAGGGAGATCATCGAAAGGGACCCGACTGGGACGCGGAGAAGAGGGGCGCAGCGAGTACGGTGGCTTGACCAGGTCGAGGCGGACTTGCGGATGATCGGCGTACCGAGTTGGAGATCTGTAGCACAGGACCGGGCGTTTTGGCGCAATATTTTGTTCACGGCACGAGTCGACCTGCGGCTCTAGTCCGTTTTATATATATATATGAGTTCGGTTTAAAAAAACCTAATACGAATGTATAAAACAAATATAGAAAACCATGAACACTTAAGAGTGTAGCTACCAAGAAAGTACTGTAATTTTAATACGGTGCGTCTCCCATCTCTGAGATTCTTTTTTTAATTCCACCAAACAACAATATTTCATTCGGTTCACTAAATTAGTTTCTCAATACTGCATTGACGTCTATTATCAGTTCTCCAGTTCAAGGTTTATTTATTATCCTTCGAATGTGTAGTCACTATTGGTGTCAGACTTATGCTGCGCATGAAGCGCACATTCAAATTTATTCATTCAAATTTATTCAGCCTTACTCATTTCTACGTTCCAACACTTTTTGGGAGGCATGCGGTATTTTGGTTTTGTTTTTTCCCATGCAGTCTTTTTGCAGATCGTGTATTTTTATGACCGTTGCGCATTGGGTGGAGGTAATTATGTCAATATAATTATCAATATATCGCGGGGGTCCGCGACAGCCGAGCGGTAGCGTCGGTAAGAAAATCGGCCCATGACCTCAACGGCGTGGGTTCGAATCCCATGCGAGACCAGGCCCTCCCCTGTACGAGAGGAGTGACTATCCACCCACGTACATAAGGGAAAGTCTTGTAAGCCCTTAATGGACAGGCATGCCCAAGAGGTCGTTACGCCAAGAAGAAGAAGAATCATATCAATTTAAAAATCTTATGTCCTTATTGAATAGAATTCAACGAGCAAAAGTTCGATTGCAGAGAATACTTCACAAACTTAAGTCAATGCATTGATCAAGGCACAAGAGCTAATGCTATTTATCAAATTACTTCAACGGAAAAAACCATCAACTCATGATCGTGAACATCAATTAATTCATGCATAACTATGAACACCTAATTTATTGGCACGCGGTGTAAACATTTACACTCTCTTCCGTCTGGGTGTAAGAGCTATTAGCCGTGTGAAATTTATCAACATTTCTAATTATCAGCACGAACGAAACGGACAAAGTGGTATGTTCAATGTTTCCCGTAATTTCCGGATTAGTTCCGGAATTCCGGACTTCATGGATGTCGGTCGTTAGTGAGAACAAGCTGACCCGACGAACTTCGCCCCGTCCAATATTAATTAATCTATATCTATAAAAATGAATGTTTGTATGTTTGTGACGCTAAGGCTCAAAAACGGCTGGACCAATCTTTATGATGTCTTCGGACAATTTGTTCCTTCTTCCCCAAGGAAGGTTTATAGATAGATAAATGTCGGAAAATTCGTAAGGAAAATCCGGAAAATCGGAAAAACCCATAAATTCAGCTTTTTCCATATAAAACAACCGAATATACAATCTACAACTAAAACTTAGAAACGGCTGAGGGAATCTTAACGATGCCTTTGGATGACTTATTCTTTCTGAGCCAAAAAGTTAAAAAAGAAATTCGAAAGAAAACCGAAAATGGGAAAATTCGAAAAAAAGCATCTGTAACGCTAAAACTCAAAAATTGCTGGACTAATTTTTACAGTGTCTTCAGATGATTTGTTCCTTTCGTTCCGAAGTAGGTTTAAAGGGCAGATATCGGTTGGAAAATCCCAAGGAAAACCGGAAAATCGGAAAAAATCACAAAAACATCGTTTTCCACATAAAATAATCAAATATACTATCTATATCATTTCAACTCAAAAACGGCTAGGATCTTCACGACGTCTTTGAATAATGTATTTTTAGTTGTCCCAGAGAAGGATAATGAAAAGATGAAAGTT